>JAQMCW010000012.1:4834127-4846374 GCA_030068335.1 Chrysichthys cranchii
AATGTAAATGGTCATGACAATATAGTAAACACATTGAATGAGGTGTGTCCAAACTTCTGGCCTGTACTGTATATACACACACATATATATATATATATATATATATATATATAATCACTATCACTCATATATTATAAAGGGTTCCCCTCCCACAAACATGCCACTGGATTGCCTAACCTAAATTGTGGCTAAGTTCCACGTCCACTGTGTCCCTGGAGATCTATACGAATGAATAAAACCTTGTAGGGTTCTTTGGTTCGCCCTTCTGTAGGAACCAAAATAGGTTCTATGTAAAACTTCACGACAGCGTGTTCTCACATCAGACGGCATTGCGTAAGTAGTGGTGCTGCTGTGTATGGTCTATTTTAGGATGTACACAGGCATCTCAAAAGTAAATAGACGCCATCATTTTTTACAATGTATTTCTATGAACTTCCTTCTAGCTGCTCTGCCATAGCAGACGCGTTGATGGAGATCCCTCAGAGAAGTACTCCGATACTTCGAGTTGGCCTTACAATGGGGATTTATTTCAACAATCCGCTCAACAGTCTGAAGACACCTGTCAGAGGGCCCAGGTCGACCTGAGAGGGATGCTGTTGATTACTTTTTTTTTTTGCTGTGGTAAGAGGAATCCCAAGGTTTTGTGCAATCATACGCTGGCTGAGTCTACCCTCAGACTGACCCACAATACGCCCTCTTTGGAAATCACACGGCTCTTTTACTTCTGCAGCATGGCTAGTTGCTATAAACAATTAACATACTGTACTGTAATCTGAAATGAAAAATAATAATAAATGAACAAGTTTTGTAGCAACAGGTGGAGTCTGCATAGATAAAACATTAGTGAAATAATAATAAAAAAAAAGTATGTTCAAAGGCATGTCTGTTTACTTTTGAGATGTCTGCGTATTATGCACATATATCTCATTGTTTGCATCGGTAATGCACATAGATATGTCAGTGATGTAAGTGTGTGCAAGAATAAGAAAGCAACATTAAAAGAAGGGTAGAGCTCTGTGAACAGGCTAAATTAGTGAGTGGGCTCATTGAGTCTCCCCAAGGTTGAATGTGTGTAAAAAAGACCCAACAGGTACCCACTTAGGAAGTTAAGGACACTTAAAAGAAGAGCTTTAAACATCATTAAGTGTCCTAACTTTTTTTTAAAGAACCCTTGAGGTACCATTTTCAAGAGTGCACGGCCGATCTTAATGCAGTAATCTCATCACTTTTAAGATTTAAAGATCTGCTACAGTGGTTCCCGAAGCGGTGTTAAGGGACTCCAGGGGTTGGTGAAGCATAGCTGGGAGTTTTCTAATTTTGTTACAGTGGTAGAAATCACAATCACCATTTATCAAAGTTATTAGATTCCAACGGAATTAGACTTGAATTAAATGGCTTTAAACCAATCCCACATAACTTAAAAACAAAAACAAAAAACAAACAAAAAAAAAAAACAAAAAACAACAGACAGTAGGCAGGCACTATAAATACTAGGATGTAATGTGTTCTGTGAAGAGACGCCTCGGGAATAAAAACCTCAGTGGCTCCATTAAATGGGGAAAATCTTACTTTACACATAAAATTAATAGGGAGCACGTTTGAAATGAATATAGAAGCAAATTGGTTTGCTCCATGAAGAACTCAGTGTCTGTCTTTCGTGACGTCAAGAAGACGACTATATATATGTATGTATGTATCTTTTTTTTTTCCCTCCACGTGCGCAGTAATGAAGGCAGGAAGCAAGATTTGCGGTGTTGCATAATAAACCCTCGGAGCTTTTCGAAAACAAAAAGAGATGTCGATAGCAGGAAGTGCTTTTGATTTGGTCATTTCAATGCAGTCTTTTATCCAGCACACATCCACAGGCGCTGTTGCTGCCTGCGTCCATGGCATTTCAGCCGAGCTGCTAATTAAGGTGACTTCACAGGAGCGCATCGTTGCATTTAGTCGTAGCAAATTCAGATCGGCGAAGAGCAATTAATCAGCCGATGAAGGGGGCAAACAAAAGGGCATCAGGTTTGAAGAGGAAGAGACTGCTTCATTGTATGTATCATCGTGTCGGAGATTGGGCTTTAATGTCCCACCTGTTAGTTTCAAAGATCCTTTCAATATAATAATGAGCGTAAGTATTCAGAAACCATACACCACTATCGTTTGCCTCTTTTTTCCCCCCTAGACCACAGTGGAATGCCAATGTTCACGATCATCTGGAATCTGCATTTAACAATGGTGGAGGTTATTTTTTGATCCAATATTGTAAGCAAACATAGCCATTAATAAGTTGTTCATTAGAGGGTGGCATCTAGAAAATTGGTCATTTGTACCAATTCAGGCAGAGAACTGAGCTAAAAAATGGCTGACATGCACGGACGAATTCTCTGCGCTGTCACATTGTGGTATCATGTTCATTCTGCGGTATTCACAGAAATATTTCTCAAATAACTTCATGAATATGACCTTTTGTCTAAAGTGCAGCTATCAGAAAGCTTGCCCTCTGGATGCGAAACAAGCTCTTCCAAATTGGAAAAAAAAAAAAAAGTGCATATCTTGGCAGAATATCTTGCCAGACATCTAAGCCTTCTGACTCGCGGCATTGGTAAAACATAATTGCACACTGTTCCTTCTTTTGTCCTGGCCAGTTTAAAATGCCAAGCTGGGAAAAAAGAAAAGCATCAGCTTCGTCCTAACAAGGGATGTGGAGAAGCAGATAAGCAAACAGAAGCCTGAATGACCAGCGTGTCTCCATAGCCTTAATTTAAGATTCAGAGTACAGAGCTACGGCTTTGGCCTGGTCTGCAGGGCTGAAATCATCTCCGTAGGCACATGCCGTTTCCTTCGCAGAAGCAAGCAAGGCTTTATTTGATTGTCTCAGCCTCAGAATTGGATAGGGTTGGCCAACTTTAGTAAATGTCAACATATCCCAAAGGTCTTGAGGCACTAGTGAGTGGGTAGAATAATTAATAATGCACTGAGAATCCATGTGGGATGTGGAAAACACGCAGTACGATTGGTGTTGGGAACAAATAGCACAAAGAAACCCATGTGCGGATTAGTTTATTATATCTGCATGGAAAAAAATAGTGGTGGTTTATATACAGGCCTGGCGTTCATTGTTGAACAGTGTTAAACGCTTTGCGCGGAGGGAGCTCCATTTATGTAGGTGGGTCGTTTTCTTGTGGGGACCACTTTGACAAATGTCCACCATTTCTCTTGGACTAAAAGAAAATGGTTTGTTGAGCTTTCCAGAAAATTAGAACGTTCCATCTGAACGTGAAATGGTGTTACTGAACTGCAGGACATCCATACTGGAATTATAGGGTAGCAGACTCGGTGTTTATTTCAACTGGGTTCTGGGGAAAACGGTGCAAACGAGCTCTCCATCAGGCCACCTGGGCAGGAGCAGTCCATCATACAGGTTTATGGCTTCAGCTCGAGGGCTTTCGAGCAACTGATCTGGATGGTTTAATGCTGACTGCTTCCACATGTCGTGCATTTCAATTCGAGAAAACTTTCCCAACGAACCAGGTCACTCATTTGTTATACATACAAATGTGGCGACTGTGGTATACAAATAAGCTTACATCACTGTGTGTCAGGAGGTTAAAACCACAGCTCTCTCACACTCCATTTATGCATATAATAACATAGCTCGATGCTACTTGAAGTCATTTTAGGGCCAAGTGTTTCATAACAGATCAGAGAAGACCAGTATTATCTGGCACTTTCCACCATATTTTCAAAAATAAGACTTGGCTCAAACGGAAACCAAAAGAACTCGTGGGGTTAAGTTCATTTTCCAGGAACTTTAAAGACAACCTAGATGATCACAGTGAAATCAATGGAAATGCCTTGTACTTCACTGTTTCTGTTTAGATTATCCGAGAGCTATGGAAATCAATACAGTTCTTCAAACAGGAAGAAGTTTGGGAACACTCGACTCACTCACAAATAACACATGAAGAGTCAACTCAAAGAATCGACTCTTTGGAATCAACTCCCAGAGAAAAACATGACACCTGTGGTAGGAAAATTAGTACAGTATTGCTATGATTTTTCTTTTCCTACCTGGGTTTCAAATATCTTTAACGTTAATTACTTACAGACAAGGCGACGATATTTTAAGACAACCACGATGACTACTGTAGGTAAGTGGAAGCTGCACAGCTGGTCTGGCCAGGATCTGATGATTAAATCATCGTTTTTAGCTGTAGTCAAATTGATTGTGCACACATTTTTACGTATAAAAATCTTCTTCAAATCCCATTTATTTATCTTGCCTCAGCTAGCTTTAGAAAAAAGGTCCTCCACAGGGAACTACAGGATTTCATGAAGTATTATGACCTATTTTCGAGCAAGCAGGGTACACAAAATAGGGAATATAACAAAAAAAAAGGGGGGGGGGGAGCACTTCAACAGAATGAAATGCCCTCAAGGAACAGTACGTCACGTCACGGCAGAAACAGCACACCGCTGAGCGAAGGAATTTTGCACTCGTCTTTATTGGTGTTGTTTCAGTGAAACATGGGCTGAATGACAGGAGTTAATGTAGTAATAAGTAATCGCAAAAAATGCAAACATGCTGTGTGCGAGTCAACTGGAGCGCTCAAATGAGAGCTATTAGCACTGTGACAAACTGTAAACAACCAAATGTTAAACTAGAATTGCTCCCTTTCATGAATTGCAGGCAAGTTTCACCTCTGAATGTCAAATATGCTTAAACAAGATTCAGCCTTTTTAATCACAAGATGCAAATTGGCTTCTTTCATTTGCCCTGCGTGAGCTTGCAACGATCATAATGTGACTTGTTTTCATTGCTCCTATTTTACGCTCAAAGCTCATTTATGAACATAAATGCGGATTCCTCGTGGCCTTAGTTTGGTAGAATAAAAGCCCCTTTTTGTCACTCATTACAACTGTGCACTTGTAGCCGACCCCCCCTTCCCCTGTCTTCAATCGGTCATCTCTATCGGGCTCTTTCCTCCCAGGGCAGGCACTTCGACCCCTCTCATGCGGCCATGTGGCCATGTTGAAGAGACGCAGTTGTGTGGCTGCATTCACAGCAGGCCGTTCTGCCAGCGCGACTCTCTTGGCCTGAGCTCAGAGGTTATTTCTCTCAAACACGGCCCCAGGTGTCCATACTTCCTCCTTCATATCTCTTTCTATTTTGTCCTCTTACAGGATGTCGGGCTCACATTACACCCCATTCGCCAAAAATAACAATCAGAGGCTTTCGCCCAAGATGTCGTTTGCAGATGCAGCATGTACATGGCATTATACAAGTTCTCCACTTTTTATTACAGTGACCAAACAGAGAGTTTAAGGCTAAAGAATGCTGCACATGCTTCACGAACGCTTCATAACCTGTAGGAACCCAATCTATAATGTTGTACAGCTTGTAATTTCTCGTCACTACTTCTTTTTATTAGGACCTGATTAACATGGGAAATGTTCAATAGACCAAATTAATTCATAATATATTAAAGCTATGTGTAGCTGTTTTTGTCATCCCCCCCCCCCCCCCACACCCCTCCACCCTCCAAAAAACAAACAAACAAAAGAAAAACCCCCAACATCACAGTGAAGAAAAAGTATGATCTCTGTGACTTTCATTGCGACATGGATGTTGGTACCAGATGGGCTGGTTTGACTCTTTCAGAAACTACTGATCCCCTGGGAATTTCACACCCAACCATCTCTGGAGTTTACACAGAATAGTGCAAAAAAAGTAAGTGACAGTTCTGTGGGTGGAAATGTCTTGTTGATAAGAGAGGTCAAAAGAAAATGGGCAGATGGGCTTGAGCTCCTGGAAGGATACACTAACTCATATAATCACTCTTTACCACCACGGTGAGCAGAAAAGCATCTCAGCATGCACAAAACATCAAACATTGGGGTGGTTGGGCTACAACAGCAGAAGACCACACTGGGTTCCACTCCTGTCAACCAAGCACAACAATCTGAGGCCATTATGGGCACAGACTCACTGAAACAGAACCTTTTGGCACCATTGTGTCTAAACTCTAGACACATTTCTGGGTGAAAATCTCAGGAGATCAGCAGTTTCCAAAATAGTCAAACCAGCCCACCTGGTACCAACAACAATGCCACGGTTAAACTCACAGAGATCGCACTATTTCTCATTCTGATGTTTGACGTGAACACTACGTGAAGCTCTTGACCTGTATCTGCATGACTGTATGCCTTGTACTGGTGCCACGTGATTGGCTGATTCGATAACTCCATAAATGAGAAGGCGTACAGGTGTTCCTGGTAAAGTGACAGGTGAGTATATACGGCTTGGCTCTGCCCCACCTGTGAACAAGATGCCACGGCGTCAAGCTAACTTAACGTCTAACGCAACTGACGAAAGGTTGTTTTATAAGACGTCCAACTGACCTCATTAGGCAAGACGTCACCCCCTATGCTGCCTCACCTCAAAATCCTTATTATGCAAACGTGTGTCAATCTCGAGTCACTTTCCTCAGGTGTGAAGTCATGTGAACTTGACACAACTTTGTGAGTTTGTTGTCATCTGGTCTGAAGAGCAGCTTATGCATGCTTCATGTAGCACAAGTCTTTGTCCTTAAGTGTCACCATTCCAGTCTCAAGGATGTGTCCATAGAAACAATATTCCCCGGGAACGCTGAAACAAAACCCGATCGTAGTCCAGACCTCAGGCTCTGAGAAGTTATCTGCTCAAGTCCTGCTGGCAGAACAAATAGAAAGTGTGTGTATGTGTGCGTGCGGAAATATCAAGGAGGCGGATGTTGCACTAATGAATGCTAATCTACTCATTATTTGGTCTGCGGTTTCAGCAAGATAAAAAGCCCTGACGCTCCAAAATTATTCAAGAAACGTTTCATTTCACGTCCTGCTCACGCTTAAACTGTCACATGGTTATTATTGCATTTCGAAGATATCCAGTTATGTTAATTCCGCATCTGGCACGTTCGATGTTGAATTGGTCTGGCATGATGTTCATGAAACTGACAGGTTTTGTCAAGAACACTATGCACGATAGGGAGAAAGTGCGAATGTTCCAACGCGAAATTCATAAAACACACAACGACTGTATTAAGTGCTGAACGATTATGACAAGTGGTGGAAAACGCAGTCGGCGGGGTCCTCCTACCTCCTGCGATGCTGCGGTGAGCTCTCGCTCAACATCAAAAACAGAATCCTGAGGCAAAATGCATCTGCTCGGCAGTTAATGTAGTGAGAAACTAATGTTGCATACCTGAAACATAACTGTCGATCAGCTCAGACCCGCTGTGAACTACAGACCCGATCCGAATGTCGGCACTGGCAGAGCTGCGACTGTGTACCGCGACGCGTAATGAACAAACTCCTTAATGTCTCAGCTTCCTGCTCGGATTATTTATCTTAAGGCATACTATTTAGATATTACAACGAGTTATGCATTTACATTTACTTTTATGGGACCTGACAGAAATTCTATCGGCAAATTGTTATTCAACAACTACAATGAAACAAAGAGGAAACGTACTCCATAAATAGTGTCCTCCATAACTATTAGCACCCTCCATAATGAAAAAAAAAAGTTTTTTTTCTTCAACAGAACATTGCCTTAAAGTGATTAGCACCCTTACAGTTAATATGCTGTGACGCCTGACAATACCAGCGCTGCGTCTCTTTCTGTAAAATCTAACAAGCTCGGAAACACTTGTAGAGGGATATTAGGAAGGATTGTTTTTTTCCCCCCTCGCAACACTTTGAAACTTGACAACCATAAAATAAAAATAAACTAAGCAGTGCAATTCTATTACTGTAACTGCTGGGCATGTATTTCTTTCTTTTCCCATCTTCAGCACTACATTGGGAGACATTGTGGATAATTTTGAACACTTGCAAGGCAAAATATCAAAGGTTTTCTTATGAATCCATTCTGCTTAATTGCATCTCTAGCTGTTTATGTGGTTTGTATGTGCTACGTGGCTACATGTTCAAGGCACCAACCATTCACACCCAAGGCAACAACCAACTGTTGTCTTTACGTTCCTGTTCTTTGGTTTCTTCTTCCTAATGAAAATCGATGGCTTTTATGTTAGGGGTTGAACAATTTTGTGTTTGTGTGCAACATAATATTTAAACCCCAGGGGACCGAGACAGGGGGTTGCACGCTGGGGCCGTAGTTAGCACTGTCGCCTCACGGAAAGAAATGTTCTGGATTTGAACCTGCCAGCTGACTGAAGCCTTTCTCTATGGAGTTTGCATGTTCTCCCCGGGCCTGTGTGGGTTTCCTCCAGGTTCCCGGATTTCCTCCTATAGTCCAAAGACATGCAGATTAGTTCAACTGGCTACTCTAATCTGCCCATAGGCACGAAGGCGAGTGTGAATGCTTGTTTATATCCGGGTTAGCCCTGGGAAAGACTGGCAACCTGCCCAGGGTGTATCCCACCTCTCACCCTAAATCAGCTGGGATTGGCTCCAGCGTCTCCCATGGCCCTGTCAGATAAACGGTGTTGATAATGGATGGGTGGGTGGATGGATAGATGGATGGAGACAAGATATGGTTAAAGGCAACAACAGAGTTCCTGGGGGACTGAAAAAACAAAATTGAAATAAATAAATAAATAAGAATAATAAACTATCATAATTGGGTTGCATTTATTTATAAGATTCCTCACTGTCGGTACTAAGATAAATAATCATTCCTCCTATTGTTTGAGTGGAAATTTTGAATTAGTGGGTAGGGTTCTTTTGTTTTTGTTTTTTTTTGTTGTTTTACCCAATCATTTTAACTCATTTTTGTATTTTTTATGAAGGGTGCCAATAATACCGGAGGGCAATAAAGTTACGAGATCGAGAAATAGAAGTCTGGAGCAGCTGACAGATTTTAAGACTTTAAGGATGTTAAGCATGCCCTACCTGCTCCCAGAGAAAGCAGACCCTGTTTTTGAGTCAAGCAAACTAAAATATCGGTGAAGACGTCTCGGAGCTGTTCGTAGTGTCTACAGTCCAGAAAGGCTGATGAAACGTGGATCGTTTTATCTTTGTACGAATTCATGCTGTGTGAGTGTGTCGGAATGTATAAAAAAAAAAAAAAAGTCAGTGCATAGATGAAATACATATATATATATATATATATATTACAGACTCCTCCACTTCACCTTGAGATATTATATATATATATATCTCTCTCAAGGTGAAGTGGAGGAGTCTGAAAAAAATGGAAATGGAAGCATTCTTGGCACCACTACTGTGAGGGGTATTAAAAGGTGTAAAAGTGAGACAGAACACTTTGCATAGCCAAGAGCTTACTCTCCTATTGCATGAACACAGCTACAGGTTTGTTACGGAGGCCCGAGTACTTTTCTTCCGTTTTTTTTTTTTTTTTTTATGATGATGATATGAAAGTGTAAACATCCACAAAAAGACAGGTATGAAATGGGGGGGGGGTTGAAACCCAAAACCCGATCTTCATCACACGTCCGTCATCTCGTCCTCCATTTCGTCCCCTTCGGTCTCTCCTTCCCCCTCGTCTTCGTCCTCTGAGGTCATGTCCGCGTCATCCATCTGGGCCACGCACTTCTGACATGAGCATACGAACAGGTAGTTCTCTCTGAAAGAGCGACATGAGAAAATACACATCTGTAGTGTTTTCAGGACTTCTGCGGGGATCCTCATGTACAAAATTAAAAAAAAAAAAAAAAAAAAAGCTCTGCTCATGACGTGAGATGCCCGACTTTGGAATTCTTGATAAAAAAATTAAAAAAAAATACGTTGGAAGTTTAATTAGAGATGCACTAATCTGATACTAGCAGTATCAGACCACTATTGCCCTGAAAACCTGGACTTGAGTTGACATTTTCTGACCCATGGATGGACTTTTTTTCCCCCCCCTATTTTCTTAAAATGTTTATCTTTTTCTGCAAAGCTGAGTGGCTATTCTTTTCATTTTCTAGCTCACCATTTACTGAACGGAAAATGCCAAATTATGTGTCCTCAAAAACACACACTTTTCAAAGGCAGAAAGAGAAATATTCCATAATTGTGGAGTCCAGTACTGAAAAAGTGTGATTAGTCTAGCAATAATTTTAACCAGGAAGTGTAGTTGTTTTTTTTTATTTTTTATTCATAGTTGCATTTCAGAGAAGCAAGCTCTACTAACAGAAATTCTTAATACACCATTTGCTCAAAAGCTTATGGACACTTGTGCATCACACCCATATGTGGTTCTTTCCCAAACTGCTGGATTTGGAGGCACGTGATTATATCAGATGTCTCTGTCTGCTGTAGCATTACAATTTCAATTCAGTACAACCAAGAGGCCCAAACCTGTTCCAGCATGTCAATGCCTTTTTTACACAATGCGAGCTCCAAGAAGACATGGTTTACCAAGGCTGAACTGGAAGATCTCCTGTGTCCTACACACAGCCATGACCTCAACCCCACTGAACGCTTTTGAGAAGAACTGGAACACGGACTGCTCCCCAGACCTCCTCGCCTGACCTCAGCACCTGCCCTCACTAATACTCCAAAATCTAGTGGAAAGCCTTTCCAAAAAACTGGAGGTCATGATAACAGAAAGGTGGAATAAATCAGGAATAGGATTTTCACAAAGCACATCAAATGGTCAGGTGTCCACAACATCCTTAGTGCAGTTTACACCACGTGCTGCACTACACCCATTGTCCAAGGCACAAGATGGCGTTTTAGCGAAAGCAAATGAGAAAGAAACAAAAAAGCCCTCCTATAACTCCTGTGCTATAAGTAACAGTCACCTTGTGGTTAAACGTATCCAGAGAAAATGAACACGCTAGCCAGACACGAATATCTTTTACGAGAACATTCCTAATGAATTTATGATTTGTCCACCCTGGAGACACTGGTTACACTCAGTTGGGCGCTAAATGAGCGCATACTAAAGCGAAGTGATGCTTTTTGTATCCACTGCTATACAGTTTATTCGATTGGGAAACATCGCACGAGCAAGAACGCATTTCTAATTTAGTACAACTACATACTTTCTGAAGGTCTCACAAAACCTGCCAGCACGTGAAGCATCAGTAATAAAGCTAGAGCCCCACAGCTAGAGACGTGAAGTAGAAGCGAGACGCCCCGCGGGGGGAATATGCCTAAAGTAAAATGGAATTTCTAGGCCAACCGGCCTTATTTTCCTCCATCACATAAGAAGTCGATAAATGGCCAGGTGATCAATAAAGAGCAGAGGTCCGGCACTAATCCCTGTTCCCGTGCTCTCACTAGCACAAAGCCGCTACACTGGAATCGATCCTCTCTGGAGGGACGCACGAATCCCTAAACAAGCCGTAGCATTTATTACCTCAGGATCTTATGCCGGCTATGACGACTCCTGTCTCGCTGGCAACAGTCCAAGTAGCTGATGCAGATTTCCTACAGAAAATAAAGACATTAATGAGAACAGAGTTACAGTCAATTACCAACTAGCTTTGGAGCTAAATTCAAAGTCAACTCAGGTGATGAGCAGCCATAAAGAGATTTGCACAGCCTTCAGCCTTCGGTTACGGCTCAATTTTAAGCCAAGAACACAGATGCATTTATTTGGCTCCGACCTGATCTGATCTGACTCGCACTGAATGGATGGTTTTAATCATGCAAGGTGGAGGATGGAAGCAAGAAAAAAAAAATAATAATAAGCACATCTGTCTGACGTGCCACATCTGATCAGTGGGGGGGTATCTTAATCAGTGTACAATATTCAAAATTTGTATATGGGGAAAAAAAAAACCCAGAACAAAACCAAGAGACACGTAAACATGTTAACAGCAAACATCTGCTTCCATTAGGAAGCATTTTTCTTATTGGACTTGGCAGAATTATAGAATCATTGCCCAGTTAATTAACAGAAAATGACCCACGATTACCTTTCTAGATAAAAATTTTATATGCAATTAGTCAAACATTAGGTTCATTTACAAGTAGCCTGTAAACATAAAAAACTAGACGGCGATTTAATGACTCCTTGGTAGAAGACTGTTGCACTATGAACTATTTTTGCTGTGTAGCTCTGTAATATTTACTGTAACTTGACATGCAAGTCAGTTCCAAATTACTGGCACCCCTAGTAAAAGAATGCCTTGGTTCTTGTCTCCAATCTCTTACGTACATGTGCGTGTGTGTACATACATACATATATATACTTAAATATATGTGTGCGTGTGTGTACATACATATATACTCAGCAAAAAAAGAAACGTCCCTTTTTCAGGACTGTGTATTTCAACAATAATGTTGTAAAAATCCA
>JAQMCW010000012.1:4878257-4893643 GCA_030068335.1 Chrysichthys cranchii
ATTAGTTCATCCTCTTGAAGAGGGATAAAACATTCTAGGTGTTCGTTTTGTATAGCTGTAATGTTGTCAACTGGGTCCATGGCCAAATTGTTAGGTTTTAGATTCATAGCCTGAATTTTTTGTCTGACATTTGCGATTTTGTTATTGAAGAAATTCATAAAGTCAGCGCTACTGATCTCTGACGTGGTTTCTATAGGGGACTTTTTCCTGGTTATTTTTGCTACAGTGGAGAATAAGAACCTAGGGTTATTTTTACGTTATTTTTACGTTACGCTGCAGTTACATTTCTCCTATGTACTCTGAAATTGCACTATGTGACCAATAGCTGAAAAACGATTATTCATGTAAGAATGTTACAAATTGAAAAGATAAAGTTTAGCAAGTTAATACAGAAGTGATCTCTTTCCTGAGTCCACTGACTACGACAAACAAACAGGTGAGAAAACACTGTTCAAACTTTTATATGTCAACAATCTTCATTATTTGGAGGAATAACAGTGGATTTCTTCACTTTGGAATTTGCTACCATTAGCTAATGATGTCAAATTTGTAACGTTTGCACACTTCAGAAGATACACACTGTATAATCAAAAGTATGCGGACACCCGACCATGACCCGTCCATGACCCATATGTGGTTCTTCCTCAAACTGTTCCCACAAAGTTCGAAGCACACAATTGTCTAGGATGACTCTGTATGCTTCAACATTACAGTTTCACTTCACTGGAACTAAGAGACCCAAGCCTGGTCCACAAAGTGAGCTCTATGAAGACATGGTTTCCCGAGGTTGGAGTGAAAGAACTTTAGTGTCCTGCACACAACCCTGACCTCAAACCCTCTGAACACATTTGGAATAAACTGGAACACCGACTGCACCCGAGAAGTCCTCACCCAACATCACTAATGCTCTTGTGACTGAATGAGCAAATCCCCACAGCTACACGTCAACATCTAGTGGATATCCTTCCCAGGAGAGGGGAGGTTATTACGACTGCAGAAGGGGACTATATTTAAAATGAGATGTTCAAAAAGTACGCATGAGTCTGATAGTCATGTGTCCACAAATGATTAGCCATAATGTTATTTTACGTTACTATGACTTTTTATAGCTTGCTAAATAAATTGCTCTCAGTCGTGTGTCCTTAACGTTCAGTGGAGTTCCCGCTCCATTGCCTTACACAGGGGTATAGGCACATTGCATCATTTTTTTTTTGATGCAGATTAGTATTTTGCCCCACCCTAAATTGACACCCCCACAAAATTCATTGGCTCTACTCTAGCCACCCCATTGGCCACACCCCTTTCTGTGAAGTTTCAGTGAAGTTTCAGTGAAGTTTCTATAAGAGTGTACTGTATTGTATAACCTGTGTATCACACAGTATCAGCTCTGAGCTGTTATATACAGTATGTAGGTCAGCACTGGTGTTGTTTATTTATCCTATTGCTTGGTCATTAAGGAGATCATTGTCCACATAAGTGGTGAGGAGTTGACATTTGTCTTTGACTGACCATCCATTAATGTCACTTGATTACCCATTTTAGGTCTCATTAGAATTGTTTGAAATTTTTTTTTTAGCACTTTTTCCTTCATGCTTAGCACTAATTGTTATAGGCAGTTAAGCATGTGTTTCATCTGACAAAAGAACCCCCCTCCCCACTACTGGCGATCACCTGCACACCTCAATGTTTTTTGGGTTTTTTTTAGGGGCTTCCTTGCATAACAGGACTTTCGTAATAGTGGATATACCGGTACATGCACTGGTGCCTCCAAGTTCATTTGTTGTTATCTTAGTGTTAAGTTGAACCCCTTGGACCAAAGTTCATTCATCCCTGAGAGTTCATTTGTGCCCCTTTCCTGAATGATATAGCATCTGCGTGGTGCCAAAATTTCTATATTTGTATATAGTTGTTTGTACAGATGCTCATGGTACAACATACTTTCATTTGTTTGAAAATTGCTCCGAAGGAGAAACTAGACTTGTGGAAGTCTGTATTTTTCAAGGTCTTGGCTGAATTGCTTAGATTTTCCCTAGGGCATCAGAGTGAAAATGTACTACTCCAAAGGTAGGCCATTTTTACAGCCACAGGTGCCGCCTCCAGGTAACTCCTAATTACAGTGTCCAATGAGGAGCTTCTAAAAATCATTTCACCAATATCTGTAATCTTCCAGACAAATAAGAGAGAGTCAACTTGGTGTATATGAACTTCTGACCCCTTCGAATTCTGATAGAGTGAATTTAAGATGAAATAAATCGGTCTTATAGATTGTTTTAAACTTTGCACTGATTTGAACAAAGCTGATGCCCTGATTAGCTTGCCATTAGAAATGTATGGAGCTGTGAAAAACCATAGAGTGAATATCTTAAGCCTAAGTGCATGTAGACGTTTAGTCTTAGTTGTAAACCTACATCTGGATTTCTCTGAAACTGCTTTGACAATACACTCAGGAAATAAAAATGAATTGATTTAAATTTAATGTCATCAAATTTCATTAGGTTTTAAACAAACGCTAACCCCAACCATAACCTTCTCCATAAGCTGATCTTTTCCTTTAAAGTGTTAACAGTCAACTGTTATGAATTTGTATGTGTGAAAGAACCTTGGGTTTTGGTTTTTACATCTTATGCTTATATTTTAAAGAAAGATATGTATAAACACCACATCAGAATTATTAAGAAATCTCAGCAGCTGATGAATTTATTTACCACATTTACTGAATATCACATCAGGTCACAAAAACCTTTGTACAGTGATCCCTCCCCACATCGTGCCTCAAATTTTGCGGCTTCACTCAATCGCGGGTTTTCATTTAAAGTGGTTTAATATTGCGGCTTTTCAGCTGGTTCGCGGGCCTTATATGGTAGGGTACATGCTTCCTCATTTGCCATTGGCCAATGGCCAATCAGAGCGCACGGTTAAGTACACACATCTGGGTGCTGATGACCTAAATGAAGAGCGTCGTTCCCGTTTGTGTTAGCCAGCATCTCGCTCATTCAGCGCCATGTTTCGTGGAGCTTCTTTTGGGTAGTAAAGCCCTTCGTTATGCCCCAAAAGCTACCTGTGCCTTCTCCATCTTACGGAGCCATGCCCCGGCGCCAGTGGAAGATGCTAACAATTGTCGAAAAGGTAAAGCCTTTATACATGGTAAAGGAAAGGAGGAGCTACACTGCTGTAGGACACCGTTTTAGCATCAATGAGTCCACGGTTTGCTATATAAAGAAGGCTGAAAAGAAGTAAATAAGTAAGTAAGTAAAATTTATTTATATAGCACATTTAAACACAGCTGTTGCTGACCAAAGTGCTGTACATGAGTAAATATTAAAATAAAATTACAAAAAGACTAATTAAACAAAACAAAAAAACAAAAAAACAAAAAAAAAACCAACAACAACAAAAAAAAAAGAAGATAAGAGCTATGAGCAGTGTTGTATAACCAGGGCGCCAAACAAGTCATAAGCAGGCAGAATAAGGCTGTGGTCCAGATGGACTCTGCTTTAGGACTCTGGATTGAGGACTGCTAGAAGAAGAACATCTCCTTGGACACCCATATTATCCAAGAGAAGGCCAAGCAGCTTCATGAAATGTTTGCGGATGGCAGGGATGAGCTGGAGGACAACACTCAACCTGGAACTTCTGCGGATTCCCCCAGCAAGAAATGTGACTTTGCCACCATCAAGGCTGGTTTGAAAAATTCAAGAGGTGATTCAACTTGGCCAGCATGAGTCTCCATGGAGAGACTGTCTCCGCGGGCAGAGATGCAGCAGAAACTTATGTCGGCGACACGTTCAAGAACATCATTAAAGAAGGCGGATATTGGCCAGAGCAGGTGTTCAATATGGACGAGACGGCCCTGTTCTGGAAGCGGATTCCCTCTCGTACCTCGATCACGAAGGAGGAGGCAAGAGCCCCGGGCTTTAAGGCCCATAAAGACCATTTCACGCTAGTCATGTGTGGCAATGCTGTGGGCTTTTTGCTTAAGCCTGGGCTCATCTACAAGTCCAAAACCCCCGGGCCCTGAAAAACAAGAATAAGAACCTGCTACCTGTCTACTGGATGCACAACCCGGAGACCTGGATTACGAAACTCCTGACGGTTGATTGGTTTCACCAACGTTCCATCCTGGAGGTAAAGATCTATCTGGCAGAAAGGGGCCTTGAGTTCAAAGTGCTTTTGCTGCTGGACAATGCCAGAGGTCATCCCATGGATCTTTCCTTCTAAGGTTCTTGCCGCCAAATACGACGCCACTGATTCAGCCAATGGATCAAGGGGTTATTCGGGCCTCCAAGGCACTGTACACTAAGAACGCCCTGCAACACATGGTTGATACCATGGAAACAGACGAAGACTTTTCCTTGAAGGACTACTGGAAGAGTTACACCATGGCATCGTGCCTGGTGAGTGTACAGAGATCACTGAAGGACATGAAGAAGGAGACTGTCACTGCCTGCTGGAAGAAATTGTGTCCAGAGGTGGTCCATGGATATGAGGGTGTTTCTGCTGAAGAAATTCATCACTCTGTGCTTGATAAGGCAGTTAGGCTGGCAAAATGGCTAGGAGGAGAAGGCTTTGCTGACATGACTTCTGACGGTGTCGTTGAGCTGCTCGAGGTCTACTCAAAACCGCTGACCGACGAAGATCTGGCCGAAATGACCAAGTCAGCGAGCGAGGAAGGGAGAGAACACGAGGAGGATAGAGCACACAAAGAAGAAGAACCAGAACAAGGCCTAACTCTCAAGCGCCTCACCACCATCTTACGGTTAACTAAAGAGCTTAAGTCACCGGTTGAAGAATGGGACCCACAAATGATTCGCTCTTTGCAGTTCAGAAATGCTCTTGATGGCCGCACGGAATTGTATAAAAAC
Source organism: Chrysichthys cranchii (assembly GCA_030068335.1). NCBI lineage: Eukaryota > Metazoa > Chordata > Actinopteri > Siluriformes > Claroteidae > Chrysichthys > Chrysichthys cranchii. The sequence goes on from JAQMCW010000012.1 coordinate 4,883,120, forward strand.
CTCCTGAATCAAATGAAAAGACAGCACCAGCAAGTGCCTATCACGATGGTCTTCACCAAGAAAAAATAAATGTTTTTTAAATTGATTTGCGTATTTTTTTGTAATATCTAAGAGAATATAAAGGGTTTATGTTGTATAACTGTGCAGGTAATGGTTATAAGCGTGTGGGAGGGTTTATAAAGGCTTAAAATATAAATAAAAATAACCACATTATTACATGGACGCTACTTCGCGGATTTTCACTTTTCTCAGTGGGTTCTGGAGCCAAACTCCGGCAATAAGCGAGGGATCACTGTATATGTTTTTTTTTCTTTCAGAAATGCCTCATACAACAGAAAAAAATATCAGATAAATCCAAATGTATGATCATATCAAAATATTTTGGCAATGGTGACAGATGGTACACAGATAAAGGCATTATATATGAAAGCAATTTAAAAAAACAACAACAAAAAAAAACCCCAACACATGTTTATTGACAGTGAGGTTAACAAAATAAATTTTTGTAATTGTTTTCACATTTTATCTTTGGTGAAAGATCTTACACTGGACAAATATATAAAAAAGATGTATTATTATTATTATTATTATTATTATTATTATTATTATTATTATTATTATTATTATTATTATTATTATTTCAATTGGCATTGCATTTTCATTCACATTACTTCCTCCTTCTCGTTTTAAATGTATTTACTTATAAATTTGTTCTAACTTCAGGAGCAGTTGAATAGGAGTTTTTGTCTTATGGTTGCAGTGAAATTTTAAATGTAATATGCAAAACTACATGATAAATCAGTTAGTTGTTCATTATTGTGTCAGATAATCAACAGCTTCTGCTGTATAAGAATTACTAATGGTTATCTTGAAAAATGAAAAAAAAAACAAAAAACAAAAAAAAAACCTGCATTTGTTTGTCTTAAAACATAATACACAATTTGTGGTCTCAGCTTAACTTTTATCTCTGCACTCATTATAACCCAATACACCCAAGATCACGCAATGCAAAGTGTGCACTTACGTGAGTTTATGTCAGTAAAAAAAAAAAATCAATCTTGTGTTTCCAAAGCAGGGGTTGATTTTGTTGACGTGGCATCAAGTGGAGCCAAATGTGGAAAACTAGCACGTATCTTGTATCTACAATTGAGATGAATCACCTGACTATGGAACGATGCAAGCAACTTTGGCCACGCCACACCCAGCATTTAACAACCAACAGGTCAAAGTAACTGCTTTTGCTGAAAGGACATTCCTCCATAACCTCATTATCCACATGGCAGGTGTTCAGCAGCCAGGTTTTTTCACATGACAACCATGACTTTATTTACCATTGTGGCATCACCCAATGAGACCACTTACAGCCATAAAACACATGACAAGTCCCTCCTATGCCCTTCCTTTTTTTCCTTTCTTTCTTTCTTTCTTTTTTTTTTTTAGTAATTACAGAATTATAACGTTTTCCAATATACACTTCTCCATACAAAGCTTAATGTATCATATCTATAGTTTATTTACTTGTTCCAAATAGTTAATAGTCTCATTGGTTTAGCACACAGTACAAAACACTTCACACATACAGTTCAAATAACATTGCAAATATAGCCTAACCTGTCTAAAAAGGTACATAATCAATAATCGGCGAGAGTTTTAAAAGAGCTGCATATCCTGGAAGCTCGCGCTTCTCTTTAATCATGATGACAATTTCTGTTTTTAACTGAAAAGCAATCAAAATACTGTGCTTCATTTGCTATTTCTTGTGTAGTACATTTTCGCGCGTGTGTGGTTTTTTTTTTAGTGTAAACGTTTGGTTCCTTTGGTTTAATGTCCACGTTGCATGTTCCACCTCTGCTATCAGCAGTTTTTAGTATTCTTCTTTAATAGCCGTAGATAACGTGTCTGTCAACAAGCTGCCGCTGGTGCTGGCGGCTAAAGCGGTGTTTGAGTGGATATCGACGGCTGGTGGAGTGGCTGTCGTGGTGGAGGCCTGCTGCGACTGCTGGAGCTTCTTCCTGTTCAGCTTTCTCTCTTTGGCACGTCTGTTCTGAAACCAGATCTTTACCTGGTCGATACATAATATCAGAGAAAACAGAAATGAAGTTCTTGTTAGTAGGCAGTATAAAACAACCTTTACGCCCTGTCTTCAAGTTAGCAAAAAGTGATATTTAATAGAAGCGACGTTATAAAATATTCCGGGACGAAGGACTGATCTGTGTTTGGAAGGTCAGTAGATATTTATCGGTTCCATTAAAATCAATAAGCAGATCAGATGAAGTCATTCAAAGTTCCATTTAATATAAAAAGCCTTTAAAAAAATCAATTGAAAATGAAACTGATGTGTCTTCTCCACTGGATTAGCAATAAAACATATTGTGAAAAGTAATAAGTATGAAATTTACAAAGGTCAAGATCAGTGTGAAGTAAAGTACAGTACTTTACTAAAGTTAAAGCTCTGAACCTTAACTAAAATTAAACAAAATAATACAGAATACTTGGGTATTTCTGTTTATATTATTCCCATGTTTGACTAGATCCGATACTGACTTTTTTCAGTTGTGAAATGTTAATCATACACAAAACATGTTTTGGCTGTTCTGAAAGAAAAACCTCAAATTTATTAGAAAAAAAAAAAAAAAAAACGAGAAATATGTACAAATATTTCAAAACAAACATAACGAATATAGACTGCATAAAAACTTCAAAAAATAACTGAGGTCTCTAAACCCAAAAATCATTAAAAAAAAAAAAAAAAAAACGAGTTTTAAATATCAAAACTATCATAATGAATATATGCTCATAGCTCCAAAATTAAAAGAGCAAAGCACAGACCCCAAAACGGCCTTGCCTAACCTGCATTACTGAAAACATAAAACTGGTCATTAAATTTTTTTTTCTACATGTCCCTTTTCCATTACCTTTAGCTAAAGGTATTCAGTGTAGCCTCGAACATGTTTACCAGTTTGAATGCTAGACCAGTCAATGTTACAGCCACAGCCACAGCTTGAGTTCATTTATCCTTAATAAAAGTCCTTTTCCGCTCTCTGTACGCGGTGAAGTCTCACCCACCTGGCGTTCAGAGAGGTTGAGGGTCATGGCGAGCTCAGCCTTCCGCCTGATGGTGATGTAGCGGCTGAAATGGAATTCCTTCTCCAGCTCCAGGCGCTGGTGGTCGCTGTACACCACCCTGTACTTGTCCTTTGTCCTCGTCTTCCCTCCTGTAGCGGGAAAAGACACGTTAGCAAAATACAGTAAAGAGAAAAGCTCACTTTTGGAGAATTCCGATACATTTGGAAAATAGTGTCTGTGAGTTTCTAATATTTTGGAGGTTAACCTTGGGATTTTGATTTCCTACATGTCAAAAGAAAAATCTCATCTTTCTACGCACTGCTCTTCCAAACACTATATTACTGCACGCCTCCATAATCACATATCTATATTTTTATTTATTCAATTTTTTATAGACACGAGGTGACTTTGGGGCATTACAGAGCTTCAAGGAGTTGATCCAAATTCCTAATAAGTCTAAACTATAACAGATGTGACATTGAGGATGCGACCTAAGACTCATCACTGTAATCTATCTGCTGTTCTGAACCCTTTGCATTAATCAAGAACATTTGTATTATGAAATGTATGTATTTGCATTCAGATTGTATCGCCAGAGTTATCGTGCTAGGTAACAGGAGAGGTTTGAAAAATAAATTAGTTAGTAAGTAACTAATAACTTAGTTAATTAGGTAGATAGCTTGAACTAATCTATCATTAATAACAAAATCTAGCGCAGGATTTAAGGCGCGTGCCTTTTTTGTGAATCTTTCTTGTACGTTTTCATACATTAAGTAAATTTAAGAGTTTGTACTTTTCTACTTCATCTTGAGTGAAGGTTTTGAGTCTACTGCAACATTTACTAGAGCATTTATTTAGATGAAGAATTCCACTTTTATTCGAGTAAAGATTTTAGTTACTTTTAACCCCTCAGTTCACATGCGGATCAAAGATTTTCACACGGACAAGTTACAGAACCGTTGACTCCTCAATTCAGGAAACAGCGTGAACAACTGTACATGCCTCCACAGGAAAGTATCATGTTCCCATGATGGACATCACATTGTGTAATAATATTTGCTTATGACACATAGTAATAACACGACACACAAAAAGTCTCTGTGTGCCCGGAAGACCAGGGCTTTGTGCCACAATTATTAACTACATCATTTTGATTAAAAATTAATCAAACCACTGAGAGCCCGAATTAATGCATGTGCAAATAAAGCGTATGTTTTCATCACGTATTGTATTTCTTTTTCCAGGTAGACAATGGTTTCCTTTTGTCGCATTTAACTTCTTATCTGAAAAATGGTCTGAAATACTACATGTGCATTCACGTTTTTTATAATTTATCCTTATAGCCTGCATTCTAAAGCATTTAAGATTTATGTTTTTTGAGGTAAATTAAGCATTCTAGAAACTTTTGCTGAAACGTTTGACTTGATCACTTAAAAAATGAGAAATGTAACAATCACAGGAAGGAAATTTATTTGGACAAGCTGAAAAATTACAGGTATAACTTGAGGACAGCTAAACCCAAAAAGCTCCAGCTGTTACAGGTTTTGATGCTAAGACGGCATACGCTAAAAAATAGAAAATTAATATTCACATTTTTTGTGTAAGCCACAAACATATGCTAAAAAAAAGCCCAATTTTAATTAAATTCAATTAAGTTCGATTTTATTTGTACAGTGCTTTTAACAATGAATGGCATTGTCACAAAGCAGCTTCACTGTATACAAGGTCCAATTAAACGCTTATTAATTTTTAAACATATCTAGAATTATATATATATATATATATATATGTATATATGTATACCCACACACACACACACACACACACACACACACACACACATATATATATATATTTTTTATTTTTATTATTTTTTTTTCCCCATACATTCCTAATGAGCATGAGAATTTAAGTAAATGTGATTAAATTTAAATTTTCTCTTGCATTGTACATGAACACTCTTAAAAAACAAGGGTGCCTCAGATTGTTTGGGTTTTTTTTTTGCATCTTTAAGGGTTCCTAACTTCTCTTTAGGACCCTGTCTAATGGAGGGTACCGTGTTGTAGGGTACAAGTAAATACTTGGTTCTTTAAGAGTTCAATGAATAAATAAGAGTCCTTAGCTTCCTAAAGCTAAAGGGTTTTACTATGTTGTAGGGTTCTACACAGAACAATTAGGAGCATAACTTAAAAAAAAAAAAAAAACAGACTTAAGTATCCTGCCTTAAGTGTGCCAAATATATTTTCTTACCAGCGCTTTATATAATACCTATATTTATATAATTCATACCCTACATAACACTTGTGTTCCTTAACTACTTCACAGGCTCCACAAACACCAGGTCAGGTTTTGTGGTAAATCTTATCAAATCTTGTTTGCACTGTGGAAAAACAGACCAAAAACAAACACATACACCCAGTGCTTAAGCTGGTTTAGTCACTAATGGAATTGATCTTGAATGTGTCCTGAAGAGATGCTGAGCTGATGATATATTGATATAAGTCTAACCTGCTAGATAAGACATGCTATTACCGGCATGTTAAGCCAAGCACATGGACTCAAGCAAACATATACATTCAGAGAGTCTGCAGACTGAAACACCTTGTTGATGAGAAAGACTAGAGGAGAATGACCAGACTGGTCTGAGCTCACAGGAAGTCTATAGTAACTCAAATAAGCACTCTTTACAACCATGTTGAGCAGAAAAGCAGTTCACACATGAGGTGGATGCGCTACAAAAGCAGAGGAACATATCAGGTTTCAATCCTGTTAGCCAAGAACAATAATCCGAGACTATCATGGGCACAGACGCACTGAAACTGGACAGTTGACCGGTGGAAAAATACTTCAGTTGTCCAGGTTCAGTGAATCTGTACCCATGATGGGCTCAGATTCCTGCTCCTAACTGACAGGAGTGGAACCAGACATGATCTTCTGTTGTTGTAGCCCATCTACATAAAGGTTCAAAGTTTTGTGCATGATGAGAAGCTTTTCTGCTCACCACGGCTGTAAAGAGTGAGTTTCTGCATGTTCTGAAATGCCACGATTAAAATCATAGAGATCATACTCCCCCCCATTTTAATATTTGTTATGACCATCTTTTGACCTGTATCTGCAGGATTTTATGCACTTTTATGCACTTAACTCCATACATCAGCAGGTGTACAGGGGTTCCTATTAAAGTGGACGGTAAGTGTAGACACTTGTGTATGGGTTATATAAACGTGTAGTATAGGTTGCATTTATTCCGAGACACATTGAAGGCTAAGGCAAATTCATTATATATTTCATTTGAACTCTTAACTCATAACTTTGCCAGTAACTTGTACTGAACTTTATGGTGCAAGAAAAAGGGCCGGTAGTTCCTCAATGTGACTAAGAGATCAAATATTCCAGATTAGAAATATGAATTTTGTCTTTATTTTCCTTATTTCGTAATGTAGGCTGAGGTGCTACCTGGGTTTCTCGATCTCTCAGGTAGTCGATTGTAGCCGGATCTCTCTCTCTCTCTCTCTCACTCTACACACACACACACACACACACACACACACACACACACACTTTGGCTATCTCTCTCGGACACGCGCACACACCTACACACATGCACCCCTGTCAGTGTTATCAGCGTTCATGGGTTCCTCCTGAAGTGGACACAGCAGGGTGCGGCCTGCATGTCATCAGACAGCCTGGCTTCTGCTGTTAGCTTTTCAGAAAATCTTTCACCAGGAGACAGGCTGCTGCGTTCAAGGACGCCTTGTGCTTTGACCCAGTGATGGATAATGCACTAATGTTGGGCAACACTGCATTACCTTTGGACAGGCAACTTGACTGTAGTGTGGTAAACACGCATTCATCTTTTGCCACAGCACAGCAGGGAAACTCTGACTCACAGCCTCTTCCTATAGCTGAATCCAGACTGATAATAGTTAACAAATATGTGTAAATAATAATAATAATAATAATAATAATAATAATAATAATAATAATAATAATAATAATAATAGCACAAGCCTTCTATAAAAGTCCTAAGTGGGTTGTGAAACTTGGTGGTGACTCAGTATGTAAGGGTTAATGATTTCTTTGTTTATACATATTAACAGCATCAAAGCACATTTTTTCGCATTACTTTTCAACACTACCAATTCTTTTCGCTACAGCATCCCGTCTGTAAATTGTAGGAGCTCCAAATCACTATCAAATCTCACTTTCTGCTCTAGAGCCAACTAACCTTTTATTAAAACAAAAAAATGTATTACAGAATGAGCAGCTAACATAGTCTCACTTCTTAGTAACAAAATAATAATAATAATAATAATAATAATAATAATAATAATAATAATAATAATAATAATAATAACAACACACTGTATGGTGGTTACACTGCCGACTCTAGGACGCCAGTGCGTTTCTCCTAGAAAGCATACCACTTCCCGACTACCAGGTGAGTTAAATTTGGCAGAGTTACATAGTGAAATGAGTCTGAGCTCTGGAGAGATAGTTAGTAAAATTAGGAAGCATTATATTTGTTGAGCAGAGGTACAGTACACTAAAAGCATTATGTTTGGTGAGCACATGTACTGTTAACCAAAAGGGTAGAGCCCTATAGAGCCCCTACTTTATGCTTTTGTAAACTCAATGAAGCCGCTTTGGTCGTTCTTGGGGGTTCACAACAGAATTTGGGTTCTTGTTGACTAGAGACTATCTAGCACTATTTCCTAACATACAGCCCTCGAGGTGAACATGGAGGTTGACTATAAACAGACAGTGCTCGGGAGGCGGGGTGTCATTTTATTCCTTGGAAATCCAGGATTTTTAAACTCAACCCAGAATTTTTCGGAATGGAGAAATCACCAAGTCAAGCGCGCTGAGCAATAATTCACTCACAACTCGAATTTAATAAGTATACATAAGACTAGGGTAACAGTGCATGCGTATGTGGAACAAACTTTAGTAAGCTCTTCCTATGGCGCGGATACTCATGTGCAGGAAAGTTTTACTATTACGTTACCAGTAGCCTAATGGCTCATTAAGACAATCTGTGTCTCATGGATAGAGTAAAATAGTGCATGTCAATAAAATGATAAAATACAGTAGTAAAGCCTTAGTTGGGAGGTTAATTGGTTACATTCGCTATATGAGGTCTCAAACCTCATATACTAGTCAAAAGATAACCCCATAACAGGTGTTATAAAGTAGGCTATATGGATACTTAAGGTCATAGAGACACTCCAGTAGCTCCTAATAAATGAATAAATGCATAAACAAATAAACCAATTAGGATAAATATACAACAAATGTATATACTACACCATAACATCATTTAAAAAAATGTTTGTACATATGAAATTAGCCATAGGATCTGTTTGGATACCACAACTCCTACGAGGACGTATTATTCTTGGTGCAGGACAAAATATGAAACTGAGCACTCTGGGGTTTTTTTTTTTTTTTTTTACTTATACTTTTTAAAATATGTCAGTAAAATATAGTACAACATTATCACCCTCAAAGACAACTTTTAATACATGACACAAAAAATGAGTTTTTAAGTTATAGTGTATTTCAGTGTAAGATGGGCCTCCTGGAACCACACAGACACCAACACACACACACACACACACACACACACACACACACACACACACACACACACACACAAGATACAAGAGGACCACTTTCTTATCATCTCATAAACTCAGAGCCTTCATTCCACACTGATAAGGATGTAGAAAACCGCTAATAATGTGTAAATTATGTGCTAGACGGTGCCTCGAGATAGCATTAATTCTTTGAGTGATTTAATAAGTCTGTTGCTCAGATTTCTATCTTTGCTCGCAGACGGAGGAGATGAGTGAATTTCAGTTTCAGTTCAGCTCAGCGTGAAAGTTGTGCAATATTCACTGTCATTATTTGGACTTCTAGGTGAAAAAAGTTTTTCCCTGAATGGGAATTTCTTCACAAGCATATTTTATTAATGAAAGCTTCCTGGAAGATCTTCCAGGGCACTTACTTCTTGGGCAGGGTAAAATTCCCTAGGGATCTTTGCAAAGGTTTTTGAAACATGAATACTTCTTAAATGAACTTTCTTGAAATAAGAAAGGGTGTTCACATAAAGCTTTTTTTTCTTTTTTTCTTTTAATGCATTAAGTTGACCAGCCACACTTTGATCTCCTGGTGTTTTCATGTCCTTTGGCTTGTCGTCTTGAGAAGAACATTAGGCTCACAGGGTCATGGGAGGGTAACTGGAACTTGCTCGGCATAGCCTTAGAGAGCTCCAGATTGGATATGATGGCATTTTTTTTTTTTGTTTGTTTGTTTGGTTTGGGTTTTTTTTGGACTGTGAAAAGTGCTGAAGTGATGTAGAGATTTAAAACGCATAAAAGTTTTAAATAAGTCTCACAAACATGCATAATGTTACAATCAATGGTGCTGTCTAAAGCGCGTGCAGAACTCGCCTGTGCTCGCCGGTGGTCCTGTGCGTCTCGCCCACTCGGCCTGGTCCCTCTCAGACACGGGGGACAGCTGAGGGGGACCGGGGACACTTGGTATGCTGCGCTGCTCCTGCGGGGCCACCAGGCCGCTGACGTTCCCCGCGTTTACAGGCCCGAGCCCGGGGAAAGGCGCGTGCGTGGCACCGTGCGTGTACAGCGGCCACTCGTCGTGCGTAGGCGCGTAAACCGGATTCCACGCGCTGGCGCTCTGGGCTCCGGGATGGTGCTCGGTCCCTACGGCTGACACGTGATGGAAGCCGGCATAGTCCGAGTACGGCGGCGACGGGTACACGTTCTGGTGGCCGTAGCCGAGGTTGACATGCCGCGTGGGGTTGCTGTACATCGCCCCGCCGTCCCTTTCCAACAGGTAGCTCACGGACATCCTGGCGAGCCGACAGCCTGCTGCATAATGGCCCCCGGAGCCTGCTGTCAGCCGCCGCGGGGCAAAGGCGAGTTTTACTTTAACTAAACACTCACCTTCCTGGTAAAGCTCACCTGTCGGACACACAGCCGATGACGTCGTGTTTGCCAAGTACCTGGGAAGGGGGTGGGGTGGGGTGGGGTGGGGGGTGTTGTAGTGTGGACTATACTACAGTAGTGGATGATTTTATTACCCCGGCACAGGGACCGACACCTCGTCCACAGCAGAGGGGGTTTTATTGGAGGGGTGGTGCTCGACAGGACAATGGCCACAGATCAGATACAGAGGAGATTTCCCTGGAGAGCTTTTTCCTCTTTCTTTCTTTTTCTTTCTTTTCTTTTCTTTTCTTTTCTTTCTTTCTTTTTTTTTTGCAAGTAGAAATGTAACCCTGCTTAAAAATGATGATAAAGCATTTGGAAAGCCACTGCACAATGTTGGGCAACATGTAGTCCAGGTGTATGATCTCGTTATAATGAACAGGATGGAGCAGTACAGGATGGCTTAATATACAAGGCCTTTTATTTTATTCTCTCTCTCTCTCTCTGT
>JAQMCW010000012.1:4940338-4956000 GCA_030068335.1 Chrysichthys cranchii
ATAATAATAATAATAATAATAATAATAATAATAATAATAATAATAATAATAATAATAATAATAATAATAATAAATGCATATAAAAGGTAAATAGAAATTAGATTTAAAATGTGAGATTTATCTTAATTTGTGCTAGTGTTTGGGGAAGGTGGCACTACATCCCTTTGTGGCTGTGACAAGAAATAAAACTTAGAGATAAGATCTCATACGAAAACTGTCCTATATCGATGAAACTAAAAGAAAACTTAAATTTATATACCCCAAATAAAATCTACAAATAAGATTCCCAATATATTTTCAGAAAAAGAAAACAGCATTGAATAAAATAAACACTACATTATATTAAAACAAACACTACATTATATTAAAATGCACACTACATTATATTAAAATACACACTACGTTATTCACACAAAAAACGTCTTTGTGTGTGATCTCTGCAGAAGCCGCGTTATGAGATCAGATGGAAGGTGATTGAGTCCGTGAGTCAGGATGGACATGAGTATATCTACGTGGACCCTGTTCACCTGCCCTATGACCTGGCCTGGGAGATGCCTCGAGACAGCCTGGTCCTCGGTACCTGCTAGGGCTTGACTGCAAATTCAGAACTTAAACAGTTTGCTGTTTTGTTGTTTATTTGTAGTGATTATATTGCAGAACAGAAATATTCCTGAACATAAAAGTGTGGGTTTTGAATCCAAGATAAACCATGTCAGATCTTTTCCCACCTTTAATGAACCAAATTCAAGTGAAAAACAAATAGAAACATGTAAGGGAGAAGATGAGACTGTGCTCAGAATGAACCAATCACACTCAAACTCATGTTTGAAAGTAATTATCCGACGCCAGTCATCAATGAAATCATTCTGATTAACTTTATAAAAAATAAAGATCCTCAGTTTCTGAACGATCTGCTTGACGTCTTGGTTTCATCCGACTGCTGAAGCCATGATTCGCAAAGAGCTTACTGCCACGTTTGAATATAAAATGAAAGTAATCGTCACTTCTGCCTCTCTTCAGGTCGTACCCTGGGATCAGGAGCATTTGGCAGAGTGGTGGAAGCAACTGCGTATGGACTCACCAGTTCCCAATCTTCTACTAAAGTGGCTGTGAAAATGCTCAAATGTAATGCACTAAACCCTGTTGATGTGTCTGAAACCAATTCATTACTACATGCTCTATGAATTAGTGCTACGGTGTGTATAATTGGCTCCTCTGGTGCCCTCCAGCAACGGCGCGTAGGAGCGAGACTCAGGCCCTGATGTCCGAGCTGAAGATCATGAGTCACCTGGGTCCACACCTCAACATCGTCAACCTGCTGGGAGCCTGCACCAAACAAGGTAATGGACTGCGAAGTCACACACACACACACACACACACACACACACACACACACACACACACACACACACACACACACACACAGACATTCCAGCACGAGGTCACTCACATGTATGATATGACTGGTGCTTTGTGGAGAGAGAACACATGCTCTTCTCTTCATGGTGAAGGTCCTCTGTACCTGGTGACGGAGTTCTGTCGATACGGAGACCTGGTGGACTACCTGCACAGGAACAAGCAGAGCTTCCTGCAGAACTACGCTAACAAGATGCATCTTGCGAATGGCAGCGACAGCCACATCTGCATCGACACTGATGTGCCTTCTGGGAAAGGGTAAGACATTGTAACGACCTTGAAACGCTGCCAAAGGTTTCGGCACCCAGAGAACTAGAATGTATGATAAATAGTACTTGTAAAAATAAAACATAAAATCAGAACCAAATCACACCTATTGATTTTCTTTTCTTTTCTTTTTTTTTTTAAACATGAACAACACAGTAACATTATAGTATCAACAACAGAGGTGCATTTTCACAGCCAGGTTAACATTAGCCATGATGATTTTCCTACATATTTAAATACAACATATTATATTTCCTACATTGATATGACAACCATTTCATTTTTTAGAATAAACCTTTACTATGGTGCACGACAGGTCAAATTAAAGCTCCAATGTGTTTACCCAGTTGCATGTTTTTGTTTCTGGACACTTACAGTTAAGATCATAATCAAATAAGTTAAAATTATGTTAGTTATCTAGCTAATAAAAGTGACTAGTCTAAAAATGGTAGCCATTTGGATTTGGGATTAAATAAAATAATTCAGACTTCTTTCCATCATGGAAATTGAGTTTTGACTGTTCTCCCTATGTCCATGTGAGTTCTTTCCGGTTTCTCTAGTTTCCTTCAACCTCCCAAAAACAGGCCCACCTCTGAATTGACTATTTAAAATTTTAAATTGTCCCTAGGTGTGAATAAATGTGTGACGGTGCGTGCACAGTGATCTGCAAGGTCTACAAACATATAGTGTATATATTATGAATTTATTTTATAAAGAGTGTTTAGCCATAAGCCATTAAGAGCTCTCATGTAAAATGATGTAATGCTATATCCTCTGTCCTGTAGTTATGTGTCATTTGGCTCAGAGAGTGACGGTGGTTATATGGACATGAGGAAAGAGGATATGACTGAATATGTGGCCATGCAGGAGCTGAAAGACACCATCAAATACGCGGACATCCAGCCATCTCCGTATGAGTCACCGTATCAGCAGGACATCTACCAGGAACAAGGTGAACACACATCAAGACCCAAGCCATAGTCTGAAGGAATTTTAAAAAGCTAACCTTTAATAAAAAAAATGGTAGAAAGAGTTAGTTATATCTGTTTTCAGTTAGTTCAAGTTGGCTCAAGATAACTTTTTTTGGACCTTATTGTATCATTTATAGTTGCATACATGATCTTTCTAACCAAAAGTAATAATTAAAAAAAAAAAAACCTGGAGAGGAAATTTACTGAATTGAAATATACACAGTATTTAAAATCAACTTGAGAATATTGTTAAAACAAAGTCTTGGTTTAGTATGTATGTATTTTGGCAGCAAGATATTGTTAAATGCCTGGACATGCCACCCAGCTGTTGAACAGATGTGGCTTTTTAGAGGCTACTTCAGAAAAATATAATCTATTGGGGGTGCTACTGGGAGGGAATTCAATTCGTGTTTTTTTTATAATGCCAAAATGTTGTATACTGTACATTAAAACAGTGGAGGGTGTGTGTGTGTGTGTGTGTGTGTGTGTGTGTGTGTGTGTGTGTGTGTGTGTTTCAGGTCACAGAGTGGACCTCTCTCTGGTCATCAGTGATTCTCCCATTCTAAGCTACACCGATTTGGTGGGCTTCAGCTTCCAGGTGGCCAAAGGCATGGAGTTTCTGGCCTCCAAAAATGTACAGTATCAGATATACGCTTTGTCCGATTCTTTGACACATATTGGTCCTGTTTACTCATTTTGTAATGCAATCTGTGAGAGAGTTTTGGATTTTAAAGGAAAAACTCATTTGGCCCAAAATGAAATTTGCACAAATCGTGCATGAATAGTTTTCTACTCGCTGGCTTTATGGAAATATAGTAATTTAAGAGAAGTTTACAGCTACAGTTTAATATTGTACAAATAGTTTGCATGCTTATATATCACACACTTGCCTCAAAGACAGTAATAACATCTATGCATAAATATTATAGTCTGTATTTTTAAAAAAAAGCCAATATACACTACAAATCTCTTCTGTCTGGGCCTTCCAGTGTGTTCATCGGGACCTGGCAGCTAGGAACGTCTTAATTTGTGAGGGAAAACTGGTGAAAATCTGTGACTTTGGGCTGGCCAGAGACATCATGCATGACAACAATTACATCTCCAAAGGCAGCGTGAGTAAAACCCTTAAAACAGAATCCTCAACTTTATTAGGTGAATGAAAACACGTGACCTAGTGACTGCTTTTTTTTTTTTAATGATTTTCTGCAGTTTGAGGATTTGTATTATGCAATCTGCATGAAGTTCAATAATCAGTATTAAGGCTTCCTGCATTTCATTCAGTACTAACTTACATGAGATCACAGTGCTGTTAAACTCTTGATTCTGACTGGTCAAAAGGTGTTGAATAATACTTTAATAATAGCAGCTCTGACAGTAGCTCCAGCCGTGATTGAAATCAGGTTTATATTAATGTGCTCAAAGAAATCATATACAGACATTTCAAAAGTAAACAGACACCATCGTTTAAAAAAAATGTCTAGAAACTTCCTTCTAGCTGCTCTGCCATAGTGTCCAAGTTGATGGAGATCTCTCACAGAAGTACTCCGACTCTGCAACATCAGGGATTTCTTTTTCAACAATCTGCTTGACAGTCTGAGGACACCTGTCGGAGGGCCCAGGTCGACCTGAGCAGGATGCTGTAGATTCCTTTCCTTTGCTTTTGAATTGTACAATCATTCTGTTGATTGTAGCATGAGGAATTCCAAGGTTTTGTACAATCATACGCTGGCTAACTCCGCCCTCAGACTGAACCGCAATACGCCGTCTTTGAAAATCACACAACTCTTTTGCTTCTGGTGTTCGCCGCATGGCTAGTTGCTCTAAACAATTAATATACGCTAATCTGAAATGAAAAATAATAATATATTAACAAGTTTCAAGCACCAGGTGGTGTCCATATAGATAAAGCAATGTAATGAGGGGTGTCTGTTTACTTTTGAGATCTCTGTGTATATGTATATATATAGTTACTACTTACGCCAGAACTAGCATTACTAACATGCCATGTAATAAAGTAACGTATACTAGTGATCATCACATGTGAAACGCACCACAGCACAGCAAAGTGTGACACAGTGAAATTACTTCTCTACATTTGACCCATTCACCGAGTGAAGCAGGGGGCAGCTGAACAGCACAGCGCCAGGGAGCAGTGCTTGGGGACGGTACCTTGTTCAGGGTACCTCAGTGTACCTGGTTGGTCCTGGACCTTGAACCCACAACCTTCCGACTGAAGGGCTAGTCTACCACTGCCCCATGTAATCTATCTAATAACCCCGAGATTAAAAATGTGCTCTTAAGAAAGGAAATTTTTAATTTACCAAGTCTTAGCACTTTATAACTATTCAGAGGAAGCATTCCTCCTCAAGAATGTCTTAAGGAAAGATGCCTTTTGTGCTTTTTTTGTGTAGCGTGTACACTTGTGCACTTATCTGGATGCATATTGCCATTCACATTGAGTATTGCTGTGCTGGTGTTTCCCCACAGACATTCCTGCCGCTGAAGTGGATGGCCCCAGAGAGCATCTTCCATAACCTCTACACTACACTCAGTGATGTCTGGTCTTATGGTATTTTGCTGTGGGAGATATTCACTCTGGGTAAGTTATTATTCGTTTGAATTAAAATGAACTCTGGGTATGAATTCAAAATTGTTTTATTATCTCATCTGCCCATTTATGATCAATAAAAGTAATCACTACTGAATCATAATGAATAAAATATTTCATTAATAGGAGATTTTTTCCTAAAAATTATTCTTACAGGAGGAACCCCATACCCAGATCTCCCTATGAACGAGCTTTTCTATAACGCTCTTAAGAGAGGCTATCGGATGGCCAAACCCATGCATGCCTCAGAGGAAATGTAGGTCTCATCTGATTAATAAATAAATATCTTTTTTCATGTGCTATAGTTTAATTCTGAAAAAAAAAAATTGTACTTGCCCAGAGAAAAAAGTACCAAACTCTAAAGAGTTCTTGCTCTGTCACGCTGGTGGAAACTTTAGATGGTTTTCAAGCACAAGTACTCCTTTAGGAACCTAAAAACCCTTAACTATCCAAAGAACACTTGAGGAACTGCTTTAGTGCCTTTAATTATACAAAAATAACTATTCTTTATTCTTATTCTAAAGTGTCTTAAATGTTCAATGGGAAATTCAAACTTATTTCTTTTCTTTGCAGTTATGAGGTGATGAGGAAGTGCTGGGAAGAGAAGTTTGAGAAGAGGCCAGAGTTCTCCTATCTGGTGCAGGAGATGGGGAACATGCTTACTGAAGGCTATCAAAAGGTTTCCACTACTCTTTTTTTCTGCTTCCGTCGATTTCACAACAATACACAAAACTTCCATGCTCACATTACTCAACGGATGTTAAGCATGGACTAATCTCCTAAATACGGGCTGTCAGACTGCTGGAAGGCAACAATGACTCTCTCTCCCTCTCTCTCTCATCCTCTCCAGCGATACTCCCAGGTCAACGAGAGCTTTCAGAAGAGTGATCATCCAGCCGTGGTACGCAGTAAGCCCAGGGTGCCCTCTCCATTCCCGATCACACTCCCTCCCTCTTCCCCTTCCACCATTTTCCCACCATCCTCTCCAGTTAACCACTGCTTGGAGGCTGATCAAGACATGGAACCAGCACCTTATAATGGTTACATCATCCCTATCCCTGACCCCAAGCCTGAGGAAGAGTGTCAGGAAGTCAGTATGCCAACAGAAAGCCCCTCAAGGTAGGACCTTCCATCATCTTCCTGTCCCACCCATACATGGACAAGATTAAAGCACTGAAGGCACAGGAAAGATGATGCACCAGTTCCTCAAATGGAAAGATTACTCACATGGGGATGGTTCTCATATGGGTGATTACAGACTTGGGTCATTGTCTGGTTTTTAAGAATTACCCATGAGCAGACTTAATTACACATAGGACACTTAATTTTCCTCCAACCTGAGAGTTTCTGAAAGCCTACTCATAAAAAACAGCACATCTGAGAAAAAGGGTATTTCCTGTAACTTCTTGTACAGTTGTCTTTTTTGAAATTTTGTCAGGAGTTTAAATAAAATGCTCTGTATAATATTGTTTTTTGTTGTTGTTTTTTGTCATCTCTACAGCTTGGTCGGTTCTGAGGCAGAGACAGTGTCATTGGAGTCTCCCAGTGCAGAACAGGAGTGCAGTGATCAATTGAAGGAGCACTCCAACACTCCTGATGCAGAGGACAGCTTCCTGTAACAGCATGTAGCTTCCTCTCACACTGGAGAACATCTGCGACTGACATTCAAACAAAAAGCAGACACAGCGTCTGTTTAATACAGAGCCTATGAGAATAAATACAGGGCCTATGAGAAGACACGGTGGTTCTTTGAGACCACTAATTAATATATCGAGGCCATGAGTTGATATTCCAAGATGATAAACGAGCGTTGCTATCCATTGTACTCGGAACTCAGAGTTACGACTTAAAAGCATTCCACTTGTTAAAACTTCTTTTTACAACAGAAATGTTATCGAGGTTTATCCTGTAGAATATAACGCACAGGGAATTCTGTTTAGTGTCAATATTGTCATGCCGCCTTATTGTTGTGACGTCAGGAGTTTATGTCGGAGAACTCAGGCAAAGTAGATGCTGCCAAGTTCCCAACTGGGAATTCCAAGTTGAATGAATATTCTGTTGCAGTTTTAATTTTGAAGGTTGGATTTTTCAGCGTTCCAAGTACAATAGCTTGCATCATATTTTGTGGCCACAAATTAGCCATGACTAGGTGCTTCCAGTGAATTTGGTGAATAAATCTATTCACTTTAATGTGATCTGGATTAATGCTATATCCATGTTACATCACATGTGACTCCCTTATGTGTCATTCCAAGATTGAAGTAAAGTGTAATATTATCAGTCAGCTTCATGTGTAGCTTCATACGGCCACAATAGGGTCTAATTCAAGCGATTTCTCTGTTTCACTCATTTTAAAATACAATAGTTGTCACAAATTATATAATAGATCTTGGTGGCCTCAATATATTAATTCTTGGTCTTGGCTAAATTTTCTTAATTTTTTTTTTCATTCTTACAAACAGTTATTCTGTACAAGTACGAACAGTTAGGATTCCTCTGGACAACTTATATCAGGTCTCATACAGTATCTTACAGTGGAGATATTTGATTTTAAGAAGTAGATCTTAAATTGGAAACATCATTGTTTCTGATGCTGCATTTGACTTGTAACTCAGAATTTCCCACCTCTGACTAAAAACAAAGAAAAAGGGCCTGTGGTGGGGGTGGCGGGAGGGCGGGCGGGCGAGCGGGGGTGCCTCTCCCAGAGCAAGACAGAAAAAAACAAACCAACTGTCATGATTGCAAACATTAGCAAGAAGAAGAAAAGTATGTTTTGATCAAAGTTTAAGGTAAGAATAATTAGAGTTCTGTAGACCTTTGTCCTATTAGTTTCTACACGGTAATTATGACATTGTAGTGTTTCAAGTTGTAATTACGATATTTCTGATGCTGATTCATACAGGTTGACAGTTCACAGTTTATTCATTGACTATGTAGGTGGATGACAAAACAGGGGTTTAAAAGTAAAGCCATAACGTCTCCAAGGTTTAACCTCAGCCATTCTCAAATGGATGGAAGCCAAACGTCCATTTTCTGTTACATCTCCACAAATGACTGAATCTTCAGGAATAAGGTCTGTTGTTCTTGATATCTCCCCCAATATTTACCTTAGGGTTAGGGTTAAATGCATTTTATAGGAGTTATTTATTGATAAATATAGGGCTGTGGATCATGAGGTGAATGGCAGTATTGGACATCACTGTCGAGCCTCTTGAACACGCACAGACTTTCCAAAATGCACCTGAAGTTCTCAACAGTTCTGTAGCAGTCACGTCTTGTTCTGCGGTGTTCTAACAGACCCTCGGTGAGGAGTTCTTTGCAGTTTTTTCTGGTATGTTGCTCATTTGCCTACCAGACTGTGACAGTGGAAACTCGGTGGTTAAGATGTTGGACTACTACTCGGAAGGTTGGGAGCTCAAATCCAAACACCGCCAAACTGCCACTGCTGGGCCTTTGAGCAAGGCCCTTAACCCTCAAATGCTCAGTTGTATAAAAAAGAGTTCAATGTAAGTTGCTCTGGATAAGGCCGTCTGCCAAGTGACACAAATGTAAATGTAAACGTAAATCTGGATGTCTCGCTTGTTGTACTGATAATATAACGAGCAAATCAACATGACTGAATGAAGTGAAGGATAAAAACCACTTGAAGTAGCTTGGTAAGTTTGGGCAGTCCCCCTTTTTTAATTCACCGACAGAATGAGTGGAGCATAAAAAAGTGCACCCCTCCATTCAGATATGTATCAGAGCTAGACGGGGGAATCATGGGGAGGGAATCAGTCTTTTTTTCCCCACAAAAATAGATTGCTTTAGGAGCATAAATGTTGACTGCAATCTATTTATAGTTGGTATATTACATAATTTAAGTGTATTTAAATGAGGAATTTAATGAACTTAGCAGTCAATGTGTAAAGTTTAAAATAACATCACTTGATATGCACAATCCTGGCCTTGAAATCAGTCTGGGTCCAAGATCTTTACTGGACAGCCTCTGATTCCAATTCTGATCCCACTGCATGAACTCAGTCAAGATAATGACTCTCAACCGATTTCAGCCAAATTTATGCTTCAACACGGCATTCTAGGAGTCGCTGAGCTCCATTCAATCCACCAGGCATGGTGAAAAACAAGTCGGAATTCCTAGTAGGAGTTCAGGGGGAGTTTTATTCTCCTGTGCTGAGGTCAGAAATTAGTCAAATGAGTTAGTCAAATGCAGCACAAAAATACATTTTCAAAAACATCTGTATACATGTAAACGGGATCTTAAACTGAAGGCAACGTTCACAAGGAGTTTTCAAGGTCCTGTCAAAAACACATGGCATGCTGGTCAACGCTTTTAGGTGAATATATACATATTTTGTGCTATAATACATATAGACCTGTGCACACTTTGACAGTGGTCCAAGTTGAGGCTTGCCATGAGCTGCCCTTATATGTTTTTTAGTGCTGAATTGTAAAACCTGTGAAATTGAGCTAAAAAATAAATCACAATTAATTTTTCTTTCATCTTTCTCAATATCAGTGAACCCTGTTCCACATTTTGTCCTACTGGTTGATACATGGCCATGTGACAGGACGTTTTGACAGAACAGCTCCGGTGAATGCAGTTTCTATGCTTTGGTGAGTGCTGCATTGAGCACTTTACCTTCTTTAAAATAAATACATTTGTGAAAGGTATGTAAACATATATATAAACACCTTCAGAATTAATCTGACCATAAATTTTTATGCCAACAGAGTCAAATGCATTTTATAGTCATGAGACCAAACTAAAAACTTTGCATTTGGTTCACTCTTGAGTAAAGTTATGAGCAGTTAAAGGGATGAACAGAAAATCAGGTTGTGCTATTTGCAAGAATATAATATGGAGAATGGAGAGATTCTATAGTGAATCTGCAAACAGGACATCAGAATCAAAATAACATGTATGTGGCATTGGAAAGTGTTGAACTTTTTTTTTTTTTTAGAATTGAAGACTGTTATTTTATAAACTATTCGTGGTACATCAGCTACATAACAGGAACTGACATTTTTGGAGGATATGTCTATGAAAGTATTTTCTATTTCACAACTTTGAACAGAAGCTTATGCAAAAGAACTGCATACTCTTTGTTGTTTTGATATCATTTCCTTTATTTTACGTTTTAGGGGAAGGAATTATTACAGCCTTGTAGCAAATTTGCACTTTAATATTAAAGAATTTAATGGGGAATTATGACCTAGATGATGTCTTATTTTTGGTATTATATCTTTTTTTTTTTTTTAACTTTACTGGGTGAAATGAAGGTACAGTAAATGAATAGAGGTATTATATACTGTTGATGCAGTATTTTAAAAATAGAATGATTTCCTTCCTTTAGCGTTGTAACCTTCTGACTGAAACACTAGTGAAACAGCACAGGTTAAAGTACTAGATGCAGGGCAACTTTGTGTGAAATTGTACTTTTTGTTTGACGTATTTTTGCTAAAAGAGACTCTGAATCTTTACTGTTTTCATGTTATTATAGAATCACAGTGTTGAGTCTGCAGTAAAAGTCTTTTTTTTTTTTCAGGCCAATCAAATTTTTTTTAAATATCTCAAATTTCACCATTTTACTAGAAACAGTAAAAACTAACCTCCAAACAGTAGCAATGGCCCATGCCATATACCTACTAAACTGCCATCCATTTTATAAAACACACAGAAAGTATAGTGCTTTGCTTCCTTTGGTCTTTTTTAAATTTTATTGTAGCCTTTTTTTTTTGTATATGAGCCAAAACCTTATTTAGTGCCACATTATAAAATCACCCTTTATGAGGAAATATTATACACGCTATGGTACCAAAGCTTCTATGTTATGTATGTTTACAAGTGTATTTTTGTATAAATATTTTGTATATTGTACTTTATTGTACTGAATGTACTATATGTAAAGGAAACCCACAATAAAGATAAAGGGAGAAAAACAAAATTGTGTTTATGGCTCTAAGTATTGTGGTGTTTATTTTTTCTTTGGTAACTGAGGTCACACTGGTATGGGTCATGTGGGTGCATAGTGGGCGAACACATTCGCAGGCAGGTGTCAGGTGTGTAATCCATAATGAGGTTTACTGTAAGACAAAGAGAAAAACAGAACAGAAACTTGAAACAGAAACACGGTAAATAAAGCGGAAACTAAACTGGCCACGAGCATACGCGTGGAATTACCGTAGTGGCCGTTATTCCGGTAACCGTGAAATAAATCCAAGAAACGAAACAAAGGGCATAAACAAAACGTGAACAAGAAACTCTCAAACTAAGATGCTCAGCTGTCTCTCAGCAAAAACAAAGGGTAACACTTCAGTCCCACATGGTAGCACTGTTTGTTGGTGATAGTGCTTTTTTTTTTATTAATAATATCAGGTAATACATTGTACTTTATATCATTTTGGTAGCCATTGCACACCAAAAAGTTACGAATACAGAGTAATAATACAAATAAACAATAGACCGCATGGCATAGTAAGACTCAAGGTAGTAGTGCTGTGTCTGGGTTTATGAAAAAGGTGTCATGCGTTTTTTAACTTTACCCTGTCAGAGCAGTGAGGTGACACAATCCAGGCTGGAGTCAGATGTTTAGATTTTAATCAGACTTCGATCATAAACTGAATAACAAGCAAGAAGAACCAGAAGAAAAAACACATTTCGCCCGCGGCTGGAATGAATCCTTTGGAATGAATCGCCTGGAAAGAATCGCCTAGAATGAATCCCCGCTGGAGCGCGCGCGGTTTACATGACACACATTGGATACATTTATTTTCTTACTTTACAAATGACTGTTTTGATAATTGTGCTTAGATGTGTTTAGTATGTGCTCTTCTTGTTTGATCCTGTTCATTTTATGTTTAAATGCTAAAAATAAAGTATATTTCGGTGTAATTTTTTGGGGCCGGGAACGAATTAAATGGTTTAACATTATTTCCTATGGACAAATTCCGATCAGAACTCGAACTTTTTAGGACTTGAACATGCACTCGGGACGGATTAAGTTCGAGTACTGAGGTACCACTGTACCCTTAGTTTGTCCATGACATTAGTCCATAATGTGCAACCCTTGTGGAATGGTGCATGACACATCGGCATGGTGTGATGCCATTGGCACTGCAGCGTAGTGTTCATAGGACGGCGCGAGTCCTCCTGGCTGCACCGCTTTTCAGGGCGCCCAAAACGGGGGCGCAAAAATGCACGCTCTGTAAGGGCAGATTCATGACACTGAGCCAAGTTGCAAAATGTCTGAGAAAGTTTTCCAGGGGATGTCGAGTCCTAGCCAATGACAACATGAGTTGCAGCTTAGTATCACTGATTAATTATTGATGTATCTACTCCATCTGTTGATCTAGGTCTAAAGTAACTATGGCTCTTTGCGGAGTTATTACACCAAAACCAAGGGACCAAGGGAGATGTGACACTGTAGGGTATGATGTGGAAATGACCAAATCAGTCCGTGAAATATCTTGCAGCTCAGGAGTCTACAAATGCCTCCTGCTGATATGGTGATTTGATACACATTAATCATGTATCAGGGTATTCAGTTAAAAGCATAAGCATGTTGTGGATCATATTAAACCATGTGAAGTGAATTTGTGCATTAGTTTAGTGTCCTCTGATAGTGGATCATATTATGAAACAACTGGAGGTGAGCTTGAATGAATGAACACATGTTTAAGCCATGCACACAAAGACTACATCTACCTTCTTGTATAAAAAGCATATGAAGATATTTAGCCCCAAGTCATTTAATTGTATTACATTTTGCATGCTTAGTTGTTTTTTTTTTTTTGCATAATCCTTAAACGATTTTGAAATATCGGTGGAAAGCAGTTGAGCTAAAATTAGGGTTACACCTATGGACAGGACTTAAGATATCGGTTACTGGCTCACCACTAGAATAATTAGATCAACAGAGTGCCAGAAAACATACCTAGAAAGGTAATAAATAATGGCGGCTAGCAGCCAGGGGCGTATACATGAGCTAAGGGGAGGCATCATTTGTAGCATAAAAGGGGGCCTCAGACCTATTTGGCTCATTCTTGACTTTATTGCTGGATGGGTTTTTGGGCTCCTTTGTTTGCTCTGGAGGAAATAGACCTTATTCTTCTGCAACTTCAACCTTTCTTTTTGACTCTGTTTGCTGATTGAAAACCCTTCTGATATCCCATAACATTGACTGCAGGAGATTATTGCCTGCAGGAAAACCACCTGACATGGGAGGAACGAATCCCAGCGCACCATGGGTTCCCCATCCTGGAGTGAGCCTTGTCTTTTTGGGACAGGTGGTGAAAAAAATGCCCTGTACATGACCAGACAAAAGAGTAGCTTCCAGTGGCATAGCTATTTGATGAAGGTGTCTGACTTCACTGGTCCTTCACACCATGCAATGATCATAGAAATGACCATCAATCCAGCTTTCAAAAGTTCATTTTTAACTTCATCTGCACAACCCAGTTGGTGAAAAACCATGAGCGTTTCTAAGTTCCATCCACTCTCAATTGCCAAGGTACAGAAAACAATGGCATATATAGAGACATTGCCCAATTACCCTGCTGAATACACAGAAGACAAGAAATTGATTCTCTGTTTTGGGTTCTTGGGAGGAGTGGGATGTGGCAGCTCTATGGCAGTGGCCACAGTAGGATGAGTACGATCTGCATTAACAGAATATACAAGCTTTGCACTTTGCAGTTGTGAAAGAATTTGTTTAAAACCTATTCATATCTGCTGTGCTGAAAAATCATGGCTGTTTTTTTTAGATACTGAAGCTCTACTGGGTCTATCTACTCAATCATCCTGATTAATCTCACCTAACACACACACACACACACACACACACTTAGGGTGAGAGCTCAGGAGATGACAATAAAACCAAGAGAAATTACCAAAAGATACCCAGAAAGATTACCAGCTAAGACTTGCACACCAGCATGTAGCAGACTGAGGTCTTAGCACTGAGTGAGGAGAAAGCTCTCCTCAAATAGACTCCGGTACATGTGGGCCTGATTGCCACTGATTATAATTAAGATTGTGCTCTCTGGTTCCCTCTGGTAGCAGGCACTGGTCTAACAATGTTTCTGGATATTTTTTGACTCCCTCTAGTGATGACACCGGGTCGAGCCAAATGTCCCCTTCGAGTTTTGACAACATTACTGAATACGTAATCATTAATTAAGGAGCCATGACAGCAATATTTTTATAGTGAGTAATATGCTTCTAATCACATGCTCTGATTATTCCTTGAATAATGTGATATGAAGTATATGAATGATATGAAATATGAGGAATAAAAGGACTACATTTTATATGAAGCAGTAAGGTGATGCAAATGTACAGTCCTATCTATGACTCAAAATACAATATGATGGTGTGCGTCAACTGGGATGTACCGGTGGGGTAGCAGGAGCCTCCACCTGAATCCCTTCTCCCATAGATGCAGATGCTCAGGACCTTAGAACATGTACACTTCTCTGAATATGAGAGATCTGTCATACTATGTTTTTCTAGACAAAGGAATTATGTGTGGTTGAAAATAAAAGGCAACGCGAACAGTATCTTTACAAACTCTTGATGGAGAACAGCACCGTATTTAGTGAAACCAATGCCCAAGAATAAGACAAGTCTAAATACAAATCTCAATAATTCCAAGTCAACACATAAATCCTTTTCAGCCCTAAACACATCTGAGGCTAATTATTCTTCTCAGAGTTCACCCTGGAGTATAACACTACAGTAAACCCCCGTCTTCCACGGAGGTTACGTTCCAAAACTTCCAGCGATACACGGTCGCCAACCCCAAATGCTTTTTTTAAAAGTACAGTGGAACCTTGCATTACAAGCATAATTCGTTTCAGAGACGTGTTTGTAAACCAAAGCACTCGTATATCAAAGCGGGTTTCCCCATAAGAAATAATGGAAACTCGGATAATTCGTTTCACAACCCAAAAATATTTATATAAAAATGATTAATGCAAAATATGAAGTAAGAATACATCAAACTGTCATGAATTTGCCCACGTGGACCACATGTGCAGCACACCTGTTCTGAGCACTCCCAATAGCGGTGTATGTCAGAGAACTCACACCGCTAAAGTTTACTTCCTGGTTTTCCTCTGCAGTACCACGGTGCGTCGTCACATGGGTGGCGACAGGTGTATCAGATTGGGACTCATTGCAGGAGCTATAAAAAGACTCACGCAAGCACGCCAAGGTCGGAGAGCATTAGGTGCCATTTTCCGCGTTCTTGCCAAGCCTTACTGTTCCCGTGTTTGCTTTCTCCAGTTCTGAGCAAGTTTCTGTTTCTTGTTATTCAACCTCACCACACCTGACAACAACAAAATAACCTGCACTTTACCTTTAAAAAGACTCGTGGCTGGTGTGAGGGAGAGGGGAG
>JAQMCW010000012.1:4964168-4976366 GCA_030068335.1 Chrysichthys cranchii
TATAATATTACCATGGCATTGTTGCTTTCATATTAAATGTTCACTACATGGTCACACTTCAGATGCCAAACAAAGACTGTGCACAGTTATTAATTCGCACATACATTATAAACAGAACACACAAACTACCACTCCAACATTCAGAAACCAGCTAGGGAAAAAAGTACACCCTTTCTACTTACATAATCATGAAGCGAGTAATTAGCAACCAGGTGTTATTTATGAAATAGATAAGATTAGTGAATCATCAAGAAGTGTGACTATCTATAGAAAAGACAAATTTTGGACAGTTTAATGTTCTGGAGCACTGGGAAGGGTTATAAGGCCATCTCCAAGTAATATGAAATTCGTAATTGTAATGTGAGAAGGATCGTTTATAAATGGAGAGCCTTTAAGACAGTTGCCAAGCTTCCCAGGAGTGGGCGTGCCAGCAAATTCAGTCCAAGGTAAGACTTAAATCCCTTGGAGGGATTTAAAGAAAATGGGTGGCTAGCACCAAAAACTGGTGGCACTTCAAAAAAAGGAATAACTTAAAAGTTTTGGAACAATATCCTTTGGACTGATGAGGCCATGGGGGAGATGTTAGGTCATCATGCACTGTGCCATATTTGGCAAAAACCAAACACAGAAGATCTCATACCAACTGTGAAGATGGTGGTGGTGGGGTGAGGATTTTGGCTTGTTTAGCAGATACAGGACCCGGGAAAACCTGCCATCATTAATTCAATGATGAACTCCATTTTATACTAAAATATTTTTAAGACAAAGGCGAGGCCGTCTGTCCAGCAGCTTATGCTGGGCCAAAACAGGGTGGTGCAACAGGACATTGATCCCAAGCACTCCAAAAAATGAAGGTGTTGGAACGGAGAAGTCGAGATTGTTGAGCTTATGGGGCAGGATCTTAGGAGAGCTGTGCATAATGAATGCCCTCAAGCATCAATGGACTGAAACAATGCTGTAAAGACGAGTGGAGCAACATTTCTCAAACGATGTGAGAGATTGATAAACTCTGACAGAAAATGCTCAGGCTGTTGTTGCTTAGAGATAGTTCTACATGTACCTGAATTAAAGAGTGTAATTATTTTTTCACCCACATGATTTTACAATGTTGGTTTACTTTTTTTTTTGTCATCAGAGGTTACATGTTTCTACATGGACGTTAGTGAGAACTCATAATTGTTATTTCGGCCCTGTTAAACGAAAACGTAGAACTGAAGGAGGGTGTCCTTTCTTTTTCCTGACTCTATACTGTAGTGTTTCATATTTTAATTCACTCGATGATTTTTTTTAATCACCCTCAACAATAACAGTAATTTATCCCATTGTGTGCACCAAAACTCGTGCTCATTATTTAGGACTGTAGTAAATCGGAGCCTTTAGTCTGAAGCTTCCTTCTCTGTCCTTAGACTCTGTATAAGAACATGCAGACAGAAGAACTGGATGAAGAGCAGCTGGAGGCCTGCGATACCACCAAAAGCGATGAAGAATCATGCGAGCAAGAGGAAGATGAGCAGCTCCTGAACGCCAACAACTATCAGTTCTGCTAAGGCTTAAATCAACTACGCTCCCAGGAAACGTCAAATAAAAAGCCCTACGTTCACAGGAAATAAAAACCATCCCCGATTTCAGTGTGAGGGACAAATTCCTCAGCGATTGTAACTTCTTTTAGATTTAGAGTGAAGCATGTATTTAAAATTGGCTGAGCTCTGTTTTTTTCCAGGTTCATAAGTCACACCCTTCGTCTGCCTTGTTTCTTGTGTAAAATAGCAGTTCCTACTTTGGACGTGTGGGGAAAAAAGCCATCTCAGCATTTCCAACTTCTAGTTTAGAAGCCAGCTTGCAAAGCTCACTTCCACATTCCCCCCCCCCAAAGTCTGTTCTTTAAAAGTGGAAAACAGCAGAACTAGGGAACTTTATGTTCTTATGCATATTTATCCGTTTTTATGTATTTTTACAAGCTTGGTTAATGGTTTCTTCATTTTTACATGCAAGCCATTTGTAAAATGTTTGTTTGCCAAATCCATGTAATATCTATGCAGTGCTTTTTAGATTTGGATGATTTTAGATGTGGATGAATCAACAATATTATTTAACAAAAATTTAGACTCGTGATTCATTAGGGTATATTGTTTTTTAACTAGACATACATACACACACAAATTTATATATATATATATATATATATATATATATATATATATATAAAATAAAAACTTTTGTCATCTTATTAATATGCGCTTGTTTACAAGACACATCACTGCTTTCTGTCATCAGATATTTGTTTTTTTTCCTGTGTGCCTTGTTCATAAAACTGTATACTGTGTATATGTGCATTTGATGTAGCACCAAGAAAACACTGCCATGTGTAAATAATATCAAAGAATGTGATTGCCCTTACGAGCACTCTGGGTTTAGTCGGTGGTGGCCTTTTACACTCGGTCATTTTAATGTCATAAAGAAAATAGTGCTATGGCATTTGACATGATTAGTATAAATCACTCCAGGTTACCTGTACTGATAAATCTTGAGAAAATACTAGTACCAAAGTTCTCACAAAGAATATCTGACTATTTCTTGTTATATTTCCAGAACAGTTTTTATCCAGGTTAGGTTGAATGTCTTGTTTTATATCTCAGTGCTCGTGAGACTTTTCTTATCTGTATTTTTTCCCCCTGCAAATTTATAAATATCATAAGCTATTCAGAAAAGTCAAGAAAAAAAAATGCAAAGCTTTAAGAGTTTTTTTATTTTATTTTATTTTATTTACTGGAGCTGTTAGTCAAAGCTTTAATACAGTGTGGCATGTTTACTTTCTATTCAACGAAACTGTTAGACATGGCTCGTTGCTGTGATTGTCTTTATGGCACTGGTTTAAAAGGGAAAAAAAGGATATGGAACAAATGGAGCCAACAAAAGTGAATATAATGCTTTAGAAGTGCATTGTCATCATTCATGTTGGTTAAATTTGTACTGGCTTTAAATTAATCAGTAAATTACATTTAAGTATTTTTTTTTTTACTGTATATTAGCAGCATGTAAAACAAAAACAAACCAAAAAAACAAACAAACCCCAAAACACTGGGGTATAATTAAACCTAAAAAATAATCTACAGTGTTATAAATATATAGAAATATGCACAATCACAGTTACAATAAAAGTTCATTCTCAAGTTACCTCTTACTCTGAGTGGTTATTTTTATTATGAAAATGAGCACAGCTTCTTCATTAACACACATAATTAGCAATAAATACCATCATGTTATATTATTATCTATTATATGCACCCTGCACAGTGTCCTCTTGTTGATTTTTGAAAATCTCACAGTGTTCGAGTACAATCTTTTCTACCTCCGTCATTCTAGCACCACTTCGACATCTGTGGCCACAGCGTCTGCGTCTCCCTCTTCCTCTTCTTCCTCTCCTGTGCGATCCTTCTCCTCCTCATCCTCTCTGTTGAGCTGTGCCACTCCGAGCCTGTAGAGGACGTCGCGGATCATCACTACCTCCCCCTGCTGGCACACCTTCAGTACCTCGGCCATCTGTTGGCTCACCACGTCCCGGCTGCTCAGGAAGTCCACTAGCCGGTTGTAGAGATAGTAGTGCGCTGCGTTGTTGAACACGAGCGTTCTTTGCTTTCCTTTTTCCCCGGGCTCACTCTTGCTCTCTTCTAAACCGCTGCTTATGGACAACACCAGACTGGAGTAAGACTGCAGCTCCTTACAGAGAGTCAGGGCACGGTGGGGGTCTGATGAAGAATATGAGGAGGAGGAGGAAGGGACGGAAGGATCACCAGGGCGCACAATATAGCGCAGAGACGATTTGGTGTGAGGGTGGACACGGGAGTTGGAGTCCACAGATGAGAGGTCCATGCTGTACTGCTGGTCCTGGAGCTCCGGACAGGAGACATACTGAGAATGGAACAGAGGAAGAGGATGAACGTGTGTATGCTTCGACTTTACTGTAGACAAACCTTTCCTAAATATCTCTAATGTGATTTTTTTTTTCTTCGATTTCCAACTAATGTTCAGCCATAGCTGCGAAGCAACTGTGTACTGCTGGACACGGTCATTTTCAAAAGCAGAACTTTGTCCCTTTGTCAAAATAGTCTCTTTGTCATAAATGTAAGCACGGAATGCAGAAGAGGAAGTGAGACTTGCTTGTTTTTCAGGAAAACATAACCCATCTTTTTCTGTAGTACCCAGTACCCAGTTTTTATTCTAATAAACTACAAGGCCGGTGATGATTTTGTCCCAATTCACACTGTTGTCCCAAATACCCCAGCCCACACAATTCGATCCTCTGGTATCGGTCATGGCTTAGCCTCATGGCTCCCAAACTTTGTAATTCACTCACAGAGCCTCAAAGACTCTATGAGTTCTTCTCGGTTTCACGTTTTAAAGCTGAAGATTTAATAAATAAATAAATAGATAAATATATAAATAAATAAAGAGAGAGAGAGAGAGAGACATCTCGCTCAGTGCTCTTCCAATTCATTTGCATCAGACTTCACCATGCTGCGCGTACGGAGTTCCTCTTACTGGGAGGTTACTGCGGCTTAGCCTTCCAGTGACCTTTAGTTTGTTTTTTCCGGCATCTTGTCCATCATTTTATGATTATTTGTCTTTTTATTTTGTCCAATGTTTTGTCCTAATCCCATCACATCTTAATTCGTAATAGTGTATACTTCATAGCCGATTCATAATGGTGCTTTTTGACCTTTTTTTGTCGCAACCTTGTAAACAGATAGATAAATAAATAAAACATGATCACTGATACCCAGAATATACACTTCCCTCAAATGAAGGTGGCCGAATATATGGAGTGACGTTTGCTTATTTAGTTTTGCTCTTAAGCTCCAGTGCTTATGTGACGGGTAATGGAGATCTTCCTCGCTCAAATCTCATGGCTTTTATTTTCCATATTTTATTTTGAAAGCTGTAAGGACGGCCTTCAATTCCAAACTGAATTTCAAGGAGGAACTACAGTGGGACCTCGTCTCATGAACTTAATTCGTTCCGAGACTCTGTTCGTGACCCGATTTGTTCACGAGCTGAATCAATTTTTCCCACTGAAATGAATGTAAATACAATTCACGTGTTTCAGCCTCAAAACATTTTCAAAGTGTATTATGGGTTTATGTGTGGCAATAAAACCTAGAATAAAATGAACACAACCTTAATTATAAAAAAAATAAAGCTAAATGAAATAAACAGATGATTTTACTGCACGTTCCCTTTGCGGTGGAGACGTAGTTGCTGGCGTAGGTGGACGGTGGCGGAGGGATATGGTGGCGCTTCTCATGTTTTGCGATTATTTCTATCTTTATTTCAGCTGTTATACGCTTAGGCTTCTTACTCTCACTACCATTTCCACTTTTCACTTTCTTGGGATCCGTAATGAAGGCATATAGAGCAAAAATGCAGAGAAAAACAATGGAAAAAATGCGTCGAACACATTCACACCATGTGTGTTTGACCGAAACTTAAGGTTTGTGCTGCGAAGCGTGGGTCGGATTCCTGTACGTCAGTCAAGGATTTTTTCGTTGGTCGGCACAAAATCTGTTCAGGAATTTCGTTAGTACATCGATTTGTTCGCCATCTGACGTGTTCGTGAGCCGAGGGTCCACTGTACATCATCAAATGCATCAATTCCAGGCAAACTTTGAGAGGTGTATTTTAAAGGGTGGTACTGTGCCAAATTAAATTTAAACGATAACTCCGTGTGACGGCACGGGAGAACGAACATTTACTGAAAGGCATTTGAACAAGAAACATCACCATTACTTGTTTGCAACATTCACTTTGTATCTCCAGTGCAAAATTAAATCAGCAAACATCAGACAGGGAACCCCCCCCCCCCCCCAAACACACACAATCATTCCTATATGTAGATTATTGTGTTAATCTACTCTAACTACTAATCTAATAAATCACTTTCAGATCACCGAACATCCACACAGTTGTTGCAGATGGCAGCTATTAGCAAGGTTAAAAAAGGTTATGCAGAAATCGTGCTGACCTCTGCAGGAGTCATGGGATCGCAGAAGCAGCCCTGGTTCCTCCCCCACATCTGTGACGCCAGCTCGGGATACAGTGCTTCTGTGCACAGCGCCACCTTCTGCGCACAGTCTGCTACGTAGACGGGTGGCCAGAAACGAGAGGACACCAGTAGGTCCACATGATCGCGAGCAGTCTCTCCACGCACCAGGTACTTGGAGCCGCACACCACCTGACACACGTTTCGAGACCTCGAAGTTAGACTTAGACAGGTAGATCAGCAGGTTAAGAAAAAGACCACACCAAATACAGGCAGTATGGCGGACTTTTTTTTTTTTTTTTTTTAAACCTATTCTACCACATCTGCAGTGTATGTGTCGGTAGCATGGGCGGGAATGTTAAGATACATCTACGTATGCTGGAAGGAGCAGAAAACCTGAAGCTGGGACAGGCAGTATGTGTTCCTTTATTGTTTGTAAGTAAAGGTTGTAGGTTGCTCGAGGTGTACTATATAGTCACTTTTTAAATGTCTCTACCATCTGACTGGCTGAGCCGTGTATGAACGCACGACTGCATGGCAAGAATGGAATTCTGTATTAATGCATCAGGTTTTAAACGAACCAAAGTTAATTATTCTGTGCATAGAACGCCTTGATCATCGTTCGTTATTCTGCTCATCAACCAAAGCTTACTGTTAAAAGACACGGCAGAAGGATTGTTCATAGTGAATATTATAAATACTACATTTCATCATCAGTTAAACACTGGATTCTTTTTGGTGCTGCTGAATTAAAAACAATTAACCGCTCGAGGCCATGCATTACAGTGATTTTTATCACAGCTAAGGGCATCCTTAGGCATGAGGTGGGGCACGAGCAGAGAGAATTCTGCCTGAGAGTGATAAAATCATGCTCTCTTATGGCTTACTGCTTTACTGACACATTAATGACTGCCATTAAAACTCAATTAGAAGTGTGTTTCGTGTAAGTTGGTTTTATGTATTTTTTTTCCTCAGTGCAGGATGTTGAAATTCTGCATCTTGTCACTGAGCGTAATCACTAAAGAGCAGAGAGGGCAGTTACCTGGTGAGGGCACACCTTGCTAAGTTTCCCTGCAGTGAGGTGGTGGGCAGGTGGGGGAGCTGTTGAGAGCCCATTTTGGACTTGTGTGTACAGCAAACACACAGACGCCATCAACTCTTCCTGCCAGCAAAATACGAAAAATAATAGTCTAACACTGTTCTTGGAAACTACTTCAACAGAAAATCAACAGAGATCCAGTAAGATAAGTACATATACATGAGAATGTTTGTGATTTTACACACAGTGTGTATATATGTGTGTGTGTGTGTGTGTGTGTGTGTGTACTTTGGTGCTGTTTGGTGCTGAAGGTACACCACACTGCTCCAGGATGGACAGTAGCTCCTCCTCAGTCTGCTGCTCCATCTGCTCTGGACTTAGCTGACCATCTTGGATTAAACGCATTAACATGCACAGGTCTCCTATACACACACCGACACACACAGACACACACAATTAAAATGCTATACAATACTATATAATTAATTACAATATACTCATATTATTCATGTTAATTTTCACACACTTCAATTCATCTTCCACTTAAAATGGCTTTTTGTTATTTTAGCCTCATCCTTCTGGCAAGATCAATCACACAACTGTCAGATATTCGTTTTTTTAACAATATCTCTTTTCCTTTTTTTTTTTTTTTTAGAAAAAAACCCAAACAAAAAAAACCCTGCACACTTTGACACAAGCGGAACAAGTATTAATGCATCAAGCTGTCAGCAGAAGTACAATGCCAATAAAGTGATTTGAAAGCAACTCCACCTGTGCGTTCCATGTTGGAGGTGATCTTATCCTTCTCTGTATTAATGACCATAGCGCTCCTCATCAGTGCAGGAAAGAAGGGAGCGATGATGGAGGCATCAAAGCGTGTGATGGAGACACTGGAAGGAAAGACTGCCTGCTCCAGGGCCTCGCTTTCCATCGCAAGCCAGAATTCCTCCACCTGCACCTCGTCCGAGGCCTGGAACTCCGGCCATGTGAACTTCAGACAGAGAGTGATAGCGAGAGAGAGAGAGAGAGAGAGAGAGAGAGAGAGAGAGAGAGAGAGAGAGAGAGAGCAATCATGTTCAAAGCTCCATGCAGCTTAAAATATTTCTTATGGTCATCATTTTCCAAGACCATAATGGAGCGAGACAGAATGTTCTTTCACCTCCACGTTTTTCAGCTGTAGGACGCTGTTTGTATCGCGTCGTGCGATCTCCAGTTTAGGAGCGATGCCACAAATTCCACAGATCATGTCGTTGAAATCACGCACTGTCAGACACTCAAATGCCCAGTAACCGCTACACAACAACTCCTGCACACGAGTCTGTTCATCTGGACTCAACACACAACCTGAGGAGATGAATTAGAGAGAATCACGGAAGAAATTACCAGAGGAGTGGGAGAGGACAAAAGCAGGAGACAAATGAGGAGAGAAATCAGGAGATGAATCAGGAGAGAGAAATCAAAAGTTGAGGAGAGGTTTGAGTTTTGTTTTAAATACTTAATAATGCAACCACTGTGTTTTTAACTATACAAATTACAGGTGCTCCCCGAGTTACGATGGGCTGACTTACGATTTTTCGAATTTACGATGACTATAGTGATCCGCTAATAATTGTAAAATATTTAGAAAATATTTAAAATTCATGGGCAGGCAAGCGTAACAGCGTATGACATACACGGACGTTCAGACGACACCTGGAAGTGCGCATACGATGCTCCGATCACTCACCTCATGCAATGCCTCGCTCTCTCCCGCAACTCACGGAGTTACCTTGCATATCGGTGTACTGTACAGTGCATTACCGCAGGCTTTTTTTGGCGGATTATTAACGGAACAGCTTCAGCGGTGGCTGTTTGTAGACGGAGCTCAGTATTTGTGTAGTGGGGTGTCGCAGCTGGACGGAGCTCGGAGACACAGTGTGGCTGCCTACATCAGGTTTGAACCTCTCTGACAAACTCTCTTTTGACAGAAATGTGATTTAAGTGAAATCTCACTTAAATGTTAACTCGCTCCACAGCATAAAATATCAGTCTCCCGGTCAGTAAAAAAGAGCACATAAAGACCTTGGGGCACCGTGGAGCATGATACGAAACCCGACAAAATAAATATTAAAACAACTTCAACTGATAACTACATATTCTTTAAAGCTAAAAGAACACAACAGGACTACACAATCACTCACTTTACCATGTTAAAACTTTACAATTCATTTTCATCACGAGCAGCATTAAACACTCCCCTCTTCCTCATTTAGGAAGAAAACAACAGCATAAAGACCGCAGTCTTAAAGCGACCGTACCCAGAAAACAAACACTTCCAAATTGCACTTTTTTCTTAAATGAGACTGTGGTCTGAACACAAATATTTTAACTAATCAAATAAAAGATCATTTGAGATGCTGTTGAAGTTTCAAACAAACAGGAAAAACAATAAATTATAAACATTTCATTTCAACCTGGTTACGTAAGATAGTCTAAGCTAGGCTGAGATACCTAAGACAGGCTAAGTGGTTCAACACAGTTTGACTTACGATGGGTGTGGCCAAACGCATGTCCATCATAACTTGAGGACTACCTGTACTTCAGCTGATAGTATCAGCTATGAGAAATTTTAGCTAATGAAAAACTAACATTGGTGACGATACTTTAAATGCTGTACCTGCATGTACATACATAGCAAAAAGCACACATACCTGGTGGAGTGTGTGTGCCGATGATCATGTCGAGGGCTGCGAGTGCAGGGTCCTGACCCTGTTTGATCTGACTCCGGATTTTAAAGAACAAGTCCAAACTCACCAGTAGCTGGTTCCCTACGTTAAACAAACCTGAGAAACAGAAACACTTCAGTTGTGCCACTGACATTTTACATGCAGCTAAGACAAGAATACCGGTCTCTAAACTTTTGTCATATTTACATGCCAGTTGAAATAAACGTTTAGTTCAGACATACAGGGTGAGGGGTTTGTGCTAATATGTGTTTCTTGCTGTTCAGGAGTAGGAGTCAGTGTGTTGGACCTACATAGTCTGTGAGTGTATGTGTGAGTGTGTGCATACCTGGATAGAGGCTAGTGAAGCTGTGTATAGCCAGACACTGTGAGTTCAGACACACCTTCAGCTGCAGAGCCACCGGCTGTAGTACAGACTCTGTCACTAGCCAACACTGTTGCTGCCCTGCTATAGAACAACTGAAACAAATATTTACCACTAAATTAATTACCCATGTAAGAGAGTTAGTATCACTGAGAAGTGGTGGCAGCACACACGCACTCACCTGTCTCCTCCTCTGTACAGTGGATAGTGACACAGAGTGCAGTGAGTGGCTGTCGGCTCATAGAAGCTCGGCCATCCACCATGTGGGGAAACGCAGTGCTCCTCCCGCTCTCCATCCTTCTCTTCGTCTTTCTCGCTGTCCTCTTCATCTCTCTTCCTGTGCGCTTGGTTGAGGTTGTGTATGTGCGCGAAGATTTCCTGGAGCTCGGCTTCGTTCTCGGGGAACTGCAGGCTGTGTTTGAGCAGCGTCACTGTGGACTGACGCTGGAGCTCCCGCTGGCCCGGGGTCAAAGGTTGCGACGGGTCCAAAAGGAGTGTGGAAATATCTGCCGACTGCATGAAAGCAAACACGGTCAAGTTGTCCATTTCGTTAATTAAGCCAAATTATATATATTAATTCCATAAACAAACAGTGGTATTATTTTAATTATTGTTGCTCTTGTTGTTGCTGCAATAATAATAATAATATTAATAATAATAGTTTCATAATCATATTAAACATATGAATAAAGGAATAAAAAAGTCTAACAGTTAAAATAACTAGATTAACTGCTGGTCAGTTAATATTGTGCTCTGTGTGATGTAGAGATAAACCCCTACAGGACCTCTAATCTCACCATTTGTCGATTTCTAGCATTTTAGGACCGGAATTATAATTACAGCACAACGAGCAGAAGACCACGCCTTTCTAAGAACAACAAACAGAGTATCATTGCCTTGATAAGTTGGCTACTTAAGGCAGTAACTCACCGAGACTTTGGCTTTCTTGGCCGCTTTGGTGGCGAGTTCGCAGCCGCAGCTGGGGCAGTACTGCGGCTTGTGTCTGTTCTTATAGACATAATCACAGGAGGGGTTTTTACATCTGCCCCTGCCCCTTGCCGTGGACAAGCCCAGAGCCTGCCAAAGCAAACAAATCCATGAGTAAACATGCAGACAGCATGAAATGGTGCTTATATTTAGGCCTTGTCTGAATTGAAAAGCACAAACCAGTGAAGAGCTGGAGTTTTTCTTCAAAGGCACCATAGAGAGGATCTTCACGCCGCTGTCAGTCACTACGTACTGGCTGCTGCTGATCGCAGGCGGTTTCTAGGATGCAAGGGAAACGATGATTTAATTCCGAAAGTTGAATATATACCAGAACAGTTGAGGACATTTTATAAAAGGGAACGTGACATCAGTATCATCCCAAGAAATAAAGAACAAGTCATAGCGCACTGCTGATTTGAGGTTATTTCTCCATGAGTCCCCATGAGCTGATTTTTCCCTTCCTGTTCATTAGGCTGTCTCTCTAGTGTTCGTCAAGCTCTTTTCTTTAAAAAATTCCCCAATATCAAAATGTCTAAACTGTGATTTATTTTTCCATTAACAGTAAAGGCCATACTCCAGTGTGCGTTCCCAATACATGGTTAATAAAGTCCAGGGCCTGAGACAGTATTAGTAGTTATGAAGACGTAGTGTAAAATATAACATGTTTAAATCATAATGAAGTTCATTAATTTGTTCATTTTCAGCTAGGTCAGGAAACCAGAGTATATCCCAGGGACACTAATCCACCTTGGATGGGATACCTGTCCAACACGTTCATACACTCATTCACACCTAGGGGTAGTGCTGGGCGGTGTGACCAAAATTCTATATCACGGGATTTTTCAAAATTATATCGGTTTCACGTTTTTTTGACGTTTTTTTCTCCCCATGCATGACGTGTTTACCACATTGATTTGTGAGAAGAATTACTGCAGTAGAGTGGTTAAGACTGACTACCCTATTCCACGCTCATGAGAATTGTAAAAAAAAAAAAAAAAAAAAAAAAAAAAATTTCCACATCATTATTACATGTAATAAAGGTTTGCAT
>JAQMCW010000012.1:4991093-5004277 GCA_030068335.1 Chrysichthys cranchii
CTCCCCTCTCCCTCACACCAGCCACGAGTCTTTTTAAAGGTAAAGTGCAGGTTATTTTGTTGTCCGGTGTAGTGGGGTTGAATAACAAGAAACAGAAACTTAGTCAGAGCCGGAGAAAGCAAACACAGGAACAGTAAGGCTTGGCAAGAGCGCGGAAAATGGCAACTAGTGCTCCGCAACCTTGGCGTGCTTGCGTGAGTCTTTTTATAGCTCCCGCAATCAGACCCAATCTGGTCCACCTGTCGCCACCCATGTGACACGCCGTGACGTTGTGGAGGAAAACCAGGAAGTAGTCTTTAGAGCGCAAGTTCTGACATGCGCCGCTATTGGGAGTGCTCAGAACAGGTATGCTGCACGCGCGCTCCACGCAGGCAAATTCATGACCGTTTTATGTATTTTTACTTTATATTTTATATTGTATTTTGTCATTTTTATATAAATATTTGTGGCTTGTGAAATGAATTATCTGAGTTTCCATCGTGTCTTATGTGGAAACCCGCTTTGATTTACGAGTGTTTTGGATTACAAGCACGTCTCCGGAACGAATTATGCTCGCAAGCCGAGGTTCCACTGTATTTGTCTGTTTCCAACATGTCAGGGAAGAAGTAAAAGAGCATTCTTTCAATCTGGGCACAGAAGGGTCAGCCCCTTAAAAAGCTTGCCAGCTCAGAGGAGGAGACAGTGGAAGAAGAATTCAGGAAGGGAGACATTACGGGTGATAATGGAGGAGACCATAGAGGAGACAGTGGACGAGACAGTGGAACCAGGAAAAAAAGAGAGCATTTACCAGTTGTTGTTGCATATTGTTTATGCACAATAGTACAACTTTTTCAGTCAGGTATTTGCCTGTTGTTCTGTGCTATGCTTTAAAACCTGTTGTTAGTGTCCTTTGACGAGAAAACCCAAATTTCCTGTGTGCACAGACTTCAGGAGGTGCTAACGTCACCTCCTGTGCTTAACATTTCTGGTGTATTTGAGGTCTTGTACTTGACTAATGCAGCACATTTCCTGTGTGTTCTCTCTCCTGCAGGGTGGCTCGCTGTTGGCCTCACCGTTCCTGAAGGGCTTCCTGGCTGGCTATGTGGTGGCCAAACTACGCTCCTCTGCTGTCTTGGGGGTCGCTTTGGGAACCCTTACGGGGATCTACGCTGCGCAGACCTATCAGGTGCCGAACATTGAGACAACCATAAAGGACTATCTGAACTCTCTGAAGAAAGGTCCTAATAATTAACACAGTTAAAGAGAGCACAGATCTTCAAACAGGCTGAAACACAATCAAACAAAAGTGGACTTGTGGTATAATGTAAGATACGAGTTCCATAACTTTCGGGACGAATCAGGGCTTAGAGTCAGAACAGGAAATGAAAACTGAGGACTGGTTGAAGTGGTTCTTATTTGTTTTTATATTGCACTAAGAAAGAGTTATTCGTGAATTATACATTTTCTCCTGAGAGCTGTCTGCATGTTGCCTGCATGCCTTAAAGCTTTGTTCCTATCTAGGGATTATCATTATCATTATTATTATTATTATTATTATTATTATTATTCATTATAATCAGTTCAAGTGTAAAACACCGGGTACAACTTTAGACTTTATGTTGAAAATGATCGTCATTAGGAATCTTGGTTCTAGTCAAACCGACCCACCGGACACTAAGCGATGGCTCCGCGGCACACGTTGGTTCTTTCTCTTGATCGTCTCGGTCCTCATCTATGGCTCTCACGCTCCTCTCATCGCTCTCACTAAATCAGGCGGCCGTGTTCCCTTCAGCCCGTCATCCTGCGTTGTTCTGATCGAACTCAGCAAGCTGCTAATCTCTCTCAGTGCCCTGTTTGCTTCTGGGAACATCCATGCCATCAAGGTTTCTGTATCTTGGGCCAC
This sequence comes from Chrysichthys cranchii, assembly GCA_030068335.1. NCBI lineage: Eukaryota > Metazoa > Chordata > Actinopteri > Siluriformes > Claroteidae > Chrysichthys > Chrysichthys cranchii. The sequence goes on from JAQMCW010000012.1 coordinate 4,992,976, forward strand.
AGTGGTACCGTACGCTCTCCCTGCTCTGCTTTACGCATTCAACAACAACCTGGTGGTCTTCATGCAGGCCTACATGGACCCCAGTTCATTCCAGGTTCTCAGCAACCTGAAGATCGCCTCCACTGCTCTGCTCTACACGTCATGCCTGAGGAAGAGGCTGCGGCGTGCTCAGTGGACGGCCCTGGCGTTTCTCATGGTGGCCGGGGCACTACACAGCTACTCCAGCCTGGATTGGGAGATCCCAGATCCGGGAGGAGAGAACGCAAGAGCCGGGCTTCACATCACAGCCTGGGGACTGCTGCTCGTGCTCGTTTACTGCTTCGTGTCCGGACTCGCCGCAGTCTACACCGAGAAGGTTTTAAAAAGCCAGCGTCTGCCTCTGAGCCTGCAGAATCTGTTCCTGTATATGTTCGGCGTGGCGATCAATCTGGTGTCGCATTTCTCCAGCAGTGGAGCAGAGCAAGCGTTTCTTGATGGATATTCGGCACTGGTGTGGGTCATCGTAGCAGGACAGGCAGCTAACGGCCTGCTGATGTCTGTAGTAATGAAACATGGAACTGGAATCACGCGACTCTTTATCATCTCCTCAGCCATGCTGGTGAACAGCGTGCTCTCCTGGGGGCTGCTGGGATTGCAGCTCACGCCTTTCTTTCTCCTGCCTGTGCTGATAATCTCGTTGGCTGTGTACCTCTATTACAGGTAAACTCATCCGGACATAGGGCTGCACTCTTAACTGTGTTTTAATCAGGATTTCATTTCCTGGTTTTGTAAATAAATTAAACATCACTGAGTCTGGTATTCATCCGATTGGCTAGTAACAGGCATTGATTTATTGTTTTTTTTTTTTTCTTTTTTTTTTAATCAGTTCGCTGGTGCACTGAATCATGAGCTCCCCACTTAACTGAATGTGTAGATTTGTACTTTCATTCAAATGGTTATGGGTCACGGAAGAAGAATCTTCAGGTCCTCTGTAAAAGTGGGAAATGAATAAAATGGTAGCCGGTAAAAGGAAAACTTTATGAATTTTATTTCAAATAGGCCTAAAAAAAAAAACCTTTTCATGCAACCGGGGGGCGTTTCTGCGGCACCCCTGAGGACGTCAGACGGCGCCCCAGGGTGCCGCGGCACCCGTTGAGAAACACTGATCTAGAGGTTTGTTAACAAACTGGCAGCAAAACAGGGTTTTTTTTTCCTTTTGGAAAATTCAAATAAAATTAATTTAATGGTACTTTTCTTTAGTGGGAACAAAAGAACACTGAAAATAAGGAAAAATATCACTCTGAAAAAATTTTTTTAAATAAAATGGCTTTAAACTCTTTTTAAAATTAAATCATTAAACATAATAAATTAAATAATAATCAAATGGTAGCGAAAAATCAGCTGTGATTGTTTTTAAAGGTGTCTAAAAAGTGTTGTTAAAAAAAACAACAGCATTGTGATACATCAGAAATGAGCGTTCGGACATCATTTATCGCAGTGTCGATCAATTCCTTTGTCATATGGCCCTGTCTTAATTGTAACAGCAAATAAGTGATTAAAAAATAACTTAGCTTAAAAAAAGCCATCATTTGTGTTGTATTTGTACACCCACCGCCACTAAAACTGCATTAATTACCCGAATTTTTGTTTCATTTCAGTAACGATCAGAAAATCCGTTTTCTTGCCCCGCGTTACTTTTGCCTGAATTGCTATAATTATTGTTCTTGATAGTCATCATTTCAGTACTAAACACAAATAATCCTAATCACTGTACCCGTTGTTGTGCAGCCCTACATGGTGTAACGGTGTGTGTTTGTGTATGGTTTGTTTATTTTACTTGAATGTTACCTCGTTTATTTGCCTGCTCATATATATTTAAATAGAAGTAATAAATTTATTTGCATACGGCTTTGACTGGGTTTGGTGTGTGCCGTGTAATAAAAACAAAAAACAAATCATCTCTCTTAATGCCGTATGTGCCATATTTATTTAAGATTTCATTTTTGTTATGCTAAACAATGCCAAAGTGGATGTAGTGCAGATTTTGAAAGTATTTATGAATAAACTTATGGAAATAAATATTCTGAATATCTATCATGGCTTCTGTCTATGCATGTTTGTGTTCCCATGAGAAGTTTATCCAACGTCGCTTCTTGGTACTTGAGGATGTGACCAAATGCGTTTACTCTACAGGTGTTGGGTTTGTAACCATGGTGTAGCTCTGGGTGACGGTCTTCAGCTCGGACAAAGCTACAGCAAGAGGAAAATGACCTCAGTTTTAGCAATGTACACAGGATTCATGCACTTGTCACTAGTGAACAACCACTGTAGTGAATCTTTTAAAAATATGTTGATTCTACATGATTCGACCTTAAACATGACTATTGTGCTTTAGGAGAAAAACCTATAGAAGAACAGCAAATCCTCACCTCATCATAAAACATTTTACCCTCGTCACACTACATCATCCAAATGCTTGCCTTGCTAATAATAAAACAAAAACTAATCAGTCCTTGGGAGTTTCGTTCCTGCTTATCTGTGCTCGCATTTTCAGTTTCAATTACAAGATCTAAAAGATCTCTGAGCAGATCTGAGTCACCTTTGAGGAGCTGCATGTTGTCGGCCTGAAGCTGCTGGTTTTGGGAGGACAGATACACGGCGTCCTGGATGGCTTCCAGCAGCAGACTCCTGTATCTGCCTTCTGATAGCCGCTTCTGCTCCTCCAGCACCTCACGAAACGTCCGAAACACCTACATAAAAAACAAGTGAAGATTAAATTCAAGATATTTCGACATTTCAAAACGTTTAATTATAACATCAAGGCCTTTATCTTTGTCGTCTCAGCTGCAAAATATTCACTATCTTAATGAAAATCAATAGCATTTTAAATTATTTAATGTACTTGTACAATTATATCCAAAATGTAGTATCTTAGCTTTATCTTATTTATTAGGAATTCAGGAAATGTTTAAGGAAAAATCCATAAAAGCCGCTGACATATTTAGGATCACCCTGATGTTTTGTTATTTCTTTGTTTTTATCTTTATTTTTAATTTCCCATATGTGATTGGATAGTCTAAATGATAATAAAATGAATGTAGCAATATGTTAAATCATTGTTTGATTCTTTATTTAATATAATTACAAATAAATTAAAAAAATAATCATTGCTATATTGCTGTGCTATAAAATCTTCTATTTATTAATAATTATTTTCCTATGGCCGCACGCCCCGTCGTGCTTTATTCCTTATTTTTATACGTGTTGTCAATATTTATTAATTAAAAGAATTGTGTTGTCAATATTTATTAAAAGAATTCGTTTAATCTGCTTTGCTCGATTGTTCTCTTCAGTCAGATTCGCCTAAATATAATCTGATTTTTTTTTTTTTTTTTAGATGATCCATGTTTGTTAGGGAATTTGTCCCCTCACATACATTTCACAGTATAATCTTATTAGTTGTACTTCATTTTTAGATTGTCAGTGAAAATATTTAATTTATTTATTTATGTATTTTCTACTGATGTACAACCGTGGTTCTTAAAGTCTAACTGTGTCACTTAAATGAGCTTTAAAGGTTCACTGCATCCTAGGTCCCCTAACAAATGGTACGGAAAGACGTACCCTTGAGGGGGTCACCCCAGCAATAAGTGCTTATATCCTGAAAGATGATAACTATTCAGCTTTTATGCATTAAAAATGGGTTATTTGGATCTGAACAGTATATTATTGTTAAAGAATATGCTTCATCGGTTTGCCATGAGGTCGTCCCACTTACCTGTAGGCTCTCCTCTCTGAGAGAGTGCATTTTCTCCTGGTGGAGCTTAAACTGAGCCTCCAGGTCTGCTTCAGCCTGCTGGTTCTCTCTGCGCAGAGCTTCGATCTGTAGCACCAGGATCTGCCTCTCTCTTCTCAGGTACATCACTTCATCCTCCAAGCCTTCTGGCTACACATGGAAGGGGTGAGCGTGTCATTTAATTCAGCTTTAATACATGCTTGCATGTGCAGTTTAACAACGTAGTAAAACAAGAGACAAGATATGAGACAATTTCATGCATAAATGTTTTATAAAGCTTGTTTTATGATTGTTGTTTTTTAAAAGAGGTCGATTAAATCCCAATGAAACCCTGGAGGTTAGTTTGTCAAGCATATGAAGCCCTGAAAAAAGAGGTGCTTCATGTTAGTGAATGAGTACAGATTAAAATTTATGAATGAGGGCAATAAGGGAGTGTTAAAGTCCAGATAAAGTGTGTAAATACACACACACTTTACCCATATGGTGATAAACAATCTAACACTTGATTAGAGTATTTATTTTACCCTCGGTGTTGATAAAAGCTTTTAGCAGCTTGACGGTTCTAATTTGTAGAACAGTGTTAAGATGGTCAGGAGATGTTTGAGTTTTGGATCAGGTGAATTTTTTGGAGTATCTTGGAATCAGTGCCAGAGATCTGAGATAAAATCTGCTCTCACCTGCTCTTCCTGCAGGTCACGTTCCATCTTCAGCAGTTCCTCCTGTATCACTCTCTCATGATCTTCTTTCATCTTCCTCATCTGCTCTTGTAGTTTGGAGTATTCCTCCTGTGACCATGTGTCAAGCTGGTGCGGTGTCAGGGAGTAAGTTAGTGTAGCATTCGCATCTTTAAGAATCTGTTGTCATTAATATATACTGTACTTATTAGTTTTATCATGTTTGGTCATACGTCAGTGTAAATGTTTTGTTATTATTAAAGAGAGTTGTTAGTATTTATACAATTTTATACCCCAGAGCTGTTGAATTCTCAAATCTGATTGGTCAGAGGGTGGTCATTCATTTTCTGTACTGTAATAGCAGATCTGGCAGTAGTTCTGGCACAGGGACAGTGTAAAAATGGCTGTAATTCCTTAACAGTTAATGCAATATATTTTATTAAATCCCTTGAATTAATGCTGAAAGTCTACACTTCAATTACACCTGGATGGCTTCTTTTCAAATCCATTGTGGTTGGTGTACAGAGGCAACGCCACGAAAAGTGCATCCCTGTTCCAATACTTTTGGAGGAGAATGTGAAGAGCCCCATTTGTCTGGTTAAAAGAAGGACTTTGCAATATGCTGTGGTTAAAGTAAGTCCACTCGGCACTGACCAACATCACACCACCATGTTGTTGATTATTTCCTATAATAGCGCACCCCTAAGTGTCCTTACTTTCTTATCAGTATCAGTAAAGCCTTAACAGGTTAATAACATTTGTAAATCCAGTCACTTACTGGACTACAGGCTTGTCCTGATTGTTGTGATTCTTCGGGAGAATCCTTTTGTGTTTTCTCCTCTTTGTGTAGTTCTTCTTTGAGCTGCTTTATGCGTTTGACCCTCTCCTGGTTCCTCTCCACACTAGTTCTGCCCTCTGCCGCCACCAATATCATCAGTCAATATTATTATTAGCAGAATTAATTATCCATCATCATCTTTAATAGCAGCATTAGCCTTACTTCTACCTTACATTTTTTTTTTCCAACTGTAAAAGGAATACGAGTTAGCAGAGCAAACCGAGCTATCATAGGAAAGTTGTGCTTTTGTTGCATTAATCCATTTTTTTCCTCATATTCATTGTTTGTCCTTGAGCATAAGACAGTTCCTTACTTTTTTTTTCTCATGTGTATTGTGAAATTTTATGTTTGTGTTATTAATGGAAATCTACAGCAAAGTTAGCCTGATCTTGCCATGTTTCGCCTACACAAACACATAATGTACTGTATGTACATACACACCTTTGAGGTGCATTTCCATCTCTTCTCTCAGAACATCTTGTAAGTTGTTCTTCCTCTCTGTTGAATCAGACAGAGGCCTCTCCATCACCGATTCTATGTCCGTTTCCTCCTGAACCTAACAACAGACAAACCTTGTAGCCATGTGGTTTTCTTCCACCATGGTCAATTTTTACTTTATTTGAAGCCTGACACCTTAATGGATATACTGTATCTTCTTTTACTGCATTGTCCCTTTTTATAGATATTTTTTCTTGAAATATGGGTTGAAAATCACCTGATTTACTTTATTTATTCAAAGCCATACTATAGCAGCTTACTGCTTCTACCACTACTACCACTACTACTACCACTACCACTGCTACCACCACTGCTACCACCACTGCTACCACTACTACTACCACTACCACTGCTACCACTACTACCACCACCACTGCTACCACCACTACTACCACTACTACTACCACTACCACTGCTACCACTACTACCACCACCACTGCTACCACTACCACTACTACTACCACTACTACCACCACTACCACCACAACTACTACCACCACTACCACCACTACTACCACTACTACTACCACTACCACCACAACTATTATTACTACTACCACTGCTACCACCACTACCACTACTATCAGCCCCACTACTAGTACTACTACTACTAATAATAATGTTTAAGCTTGGGTACCAGTACTTACAGATATATCCATGCTGTGTATAGAGTGGAAACCTGCTGGGATGTCTCTCCTGCTTCACAGTAAAACAGGTCACTGTGCTACAATGCAGTAAAATATTTATTAGCGAGTATCCACTTTCCCCACCCTGAGGAGCTCTAAATGATCTAGTTTAACTCACTGACCGTGAATTCCTATTACAAGATTATCATCATGGTGTCTCAGAGCAGCTCACGAGCATCCTGTCGTGGAATATTCTTGGTTTCATGGTTTTATAGTCATGTATCATAGTTTTATAATCAATATTCCTCAGTTTCATGGTCCCCCCCATGTTCTTTTTAAATATACAGTATATCTCCATTCATATAAACTCTATCCATTTGAATGGTAGTTGTTTTTCAGACTTATAATTCCCGTGTTAACCTGCAGTTCACCTCTATTCTGTGGTTCTCTGTTAGATTCTATTTTTGTTCAGATTTTTTTTTTTTCCCACAGATTTTGATACATTTTTAAATAAATGAATGTGATGGAATAGTTGTTGGAATAAACCCCAACAACCTTTTAAACTTTCAAACTTTTTATACTGCATATGGTGTCTGTCCTCACTTCTACTTTTACCCTACCACTACCACTGCTACCACCACTGCTACCACTACTACTACCACTACCACTGCCCTACCATTACCTTGTGTCTGTGTGCTTATGTAAATTATGCTTGAAGTATTCATCCCTATTAAACAGGAACTTTTTAAGGAACACAAAGTCTGTTATGGCCTAGCTGCCATTCATAAAAATCCAATTAGTTAGACAAACCATGAGAGATCTCGCATTTGTGTACATTCATGTATAAGAAGAATGTACATATAACATGAACCTTAGGCTTCAAACCATGTATTTGGAATGAGTTGCTGCAAACTTATATATGAACTACAACTATTTGTCAAATTTATATAGCATTTTTAATTTTGTGGCATATTAATGACTTAAAAGGAAAGAATCCAAGACAAACTACAGTGGAACGTCTGGTCACGAGCTTGATTCGTTCTGAGACTCTTTTCGTGACCCAATTTGTTCGCAACCTGAATCAATTTTTCCCACTGAAATTAATGTAAGTACAATTAATGCGTTTCAACCCTCAAAAACATGTTTTTAAAGTGTATTACGGGTTTATGTCTGTCAATAAAACTTGGAATAAAATTAAAACAACCTTAAGTATTCGGGGGTTTTTTTTAAGTATAGATAAATGAAACTAAATGAAATAAACAGATGATTTTAATGCACATTACCTTTCCGGTGAATCCGTAGTTGCTGGTATAGGTGGACCGTGGCGGGGGGATATGGTGGCGGTTCTCATGTTTTGTGATTATTTCTTTCTTTATTTTAACTGTTATATGCTAAGGCTTCTTACTCTCACTACCATTCCACTTTTCACTTTCTTATAAGGCAATATAATCCATGTCTAATTGTTGGCGCTGCTGGATGGTCCCGGATGTGTAATTGGAAGATAGTTTACCTTTAGCTAGTTGGGTCAGCTACAGCGTCATGGACTGTCGTCATGGCAGAACCCAAAAAATCCCACATTGTGTGGGTCCATATCATTTTACATGCCCACAAGAATCCCGCACAATATCCGATTGATTCCGGAGCCGAGTTTTGATGACGAGTGCTGCAAGTCATATTTCAGTTATGCAAGACAAATTTCAGCTTGAATTGCCTCTGTATAAAAATGGACCAAACATTACCACATGCAGCGTCACCTGTAAAATAATCTCTCCTGCACAGCAATTGTGCATTTGTCTGAAGAAGAGATGAAACATTTATGAAACTACCTCAATTATGAAATAAAAAAATGTTGTTATTTTAATTTGGAAAAATAACTTAACATGTTTGCTATGTAAAGTCAGACAAAGGGAACTTTACACAGCAATGATGCTAGGATCTGAGTGGGTTGTGGTTTGCTTGTTTCTTGTCATGTGGGATGCAGTGCAGTCATGGTGTTCTAAAAAGTTGAAATCTTTTTATCTCTTTGCGCCTTGGTCATGCACGTGTAGCACACTCTGCGCACCTGGAAAAAAAGAGAGTAAATTTGCTAATCCAAAGTGGACTGAGCCCGCGTTAACTGTGTTTTACTTGACGTGTTTTCTTTTGAGTTCGTATTCACTTTCCTTGGTAAAATTCAGTGTTGCCCTCAATAAAAAGAGACCCTTTCTATTTCATCCAGTCTCTGTGTCTGTCTGTTTGTCACCCTGCCTGCCATGCACTACACAACATACTGTATATACTTGGGTGTGGAAAATAAAATCAGGCATACTGAATCTTTTGTTAACTTTTTTTTTCTTTTAAATCTTTTGAATGATTCAGAAATGATGCCTAAGGTATCTTCTACTTCTTGGGATAAGTGGACTGATGTGGAAGTAATCAGACCTCTTTAGAATAGAGAGGCATGGTTTATTCGAAGGCCACATAATTAAAATACATTCCTTTTTATTTATAGACCCATGTCCTACAGGATTTTGCCATCTTCAACCTGCCTTAAGTTAAACGTGATAAGCAATTTGAATGTCTATAGCCTGACCTTTTGTATGACATAGTGGCTTACTATATCCGGCATTTGGTAGTTTGATGTTAAACCTGGTTTCTGGGGAAACGTTGTTTTAAACTTGAAGGTTTAGTTAAAAGGTTTAGTTCTTTCTTAGAATGGAAGGAAAATACTGAAAATGAGTGTTCCAGTTATAGTGAATTATGGGTACAGTGGTGGAAGATGGGGCTCTGGTTGGAGTAAATGATGGGAAAAGGGTGGAAGCTGGACTCTGTTAGTAGTGAAGCTGGAATAGTGGGTTCCACTTCTGGTGAATGGTGGTGTTAATGACTCTCTGAAATTGTTTCACATCAGTTATTAGAGTTATTAGATGTCTTTCATATGACAGGCTATAATACAATTACCTTTGCCAAGACTATTACACATGGCCTGAGTATCTGAACGCCCTTCATAGACAGTGTGTCTGTCCAGCATTAAACCTGATCATGTTCTAGTTCCACTCATATGATCATCTAATAATGACTTTATGCTGCAGTGACTTAGCTGACGCTAATTACAGTTGTGTGCTTCTGATGTTTGGGAACCCACCATTACCACATTCCAGGAGGCCAGGTATCTGAGTGCCAGGGATCACCTTGCCATTCTTATCCACACACCAGCAATAGTCAATGTTTTGCAAGCACTGCTTGGGCTTGTAGTTGCCTTCCTTATCACCCTGTGGCTGATATAACCATCGTTTGATCTTCTCAGCCTCGACCTTACACTGTGGCTCCACCACTGCAGCTACAGAGAAAAGGAAGAAGGCAAAGATAAGCAGACAGCCCTAGGTCTATGTTGTTATATAACATTTTTTCGTATACAATCTTTATCTCAATATGCTATAATTTCATGCTACTATGAAATATCTAGCTTTTATTTCTAGCCACTACTTGTATTTTGGTTAGTATGATAAACCTGAAATTCTGCTACATGTGCGTTATGATCCAAAATTTGCTAAACGAAATCCTGAAAATAAACTAAACAATCTGTTTCCTACCAGGAAGCTCAGTGGTCTTGGACTCCTCCTCAAGCCTGTCCATACTGAGCAGGGGCATGTAGTTCATGTGCATATCCATCCTCCTAGGAGCTTTAAACAACAAAAATATGCTTAGTTCATATATTCATAATTTACTTACTTCTCTTACAAGCTTAGACCTTTTTTTCTTTTATTAAACAAATCCTCTTAATAGTAGTCAAATAGTTAACCTAATGCCAAAACTATTTCTTTAATAATACACTTATATACGGCGTTAATAAGTGTGAAGAATATTACAGAGATCTTTATAGATCATTGTGGAGAATGCGAGAGACATTTAAGCACATGGGAATTTCTATTATAAAGTGGGATTTTAAATGAACAACAACATTCTATTATTATTTATTAATATATTCCTGTCTCCCTCTTCCTCACCACAAAATATCTTGTATTCCTCCTCCTTCTTCAGGGTGTCCTGACCCTGCTCCAAAGCTTGGAGAATGTCCTTCAGATCCATAATGTAGTAGGCCATGAAACCCTGACCAGCCAGCAGGAGACATACCAGTACAGTCAGACTGGCTACCTTCCATGTGTTACCATTAGGGCTCCTACTAATGGAAGAAGAGACTAATTATGGTACTTTTTCTGTCCCTGAGAAATATGCATTTCAAAAAAACAAGAAGACAAATTTCTGTACTGATCAATAGTAAAATATAAAAAGTAACAAATTGTCAGTACTTGTATAATGTAGAATTCATTTAATAAAACGTCATTATATTATGAATTATATTTATATGTAATATGAATATATTCATTACAGCAATGCAGCAAGCGTACCTACCTACATAGATACCTACAGCCTATTTTTTTTAAATAAATAAAATTATAATTATTCATCCAAATTATCTGTGCGCACCTTTGAACCAAGAGCATGGGGGAGTAATCACTAAATTACTAAAAGCTGCAAGGTTTCGTTAAAAATGTAATAAATTTTGTTATATTTTATAACAAAATTTTCTTTGGAAGCTAAAGGCTAGTTTCTAAATCAGGAAAATATATACCTCGATTGCAAGCTAGACTCTTCACAATAAAGCCTTTAAAAAAGCATTAATGTTTGCTCAGTGAAGGGGTGTGTGTGTGTGTGTGTGTGTGTGTGTGTGTGTGTGTGTGTGTGTGTGTGTGTGTGTGTGTGTGCAGTGGTTATAACACACAAACATGTCTGAAAGCTCATACACTTTCCTGTTACTGTGCTAAATAATATGGTTAACAGGCTGCACAGTATTTTGGTCAGAGGGCTAAAGCGGCATGATATTCCAAATGCATCACAACTGAATTTACTG
>JAQMCW010000012.1:5201841-5212876 GCA_030068335.1 Chrysichthys cranchii
GTGTGTGTGTGTGTGTGTGTGTGTGTGTGTGTGTGTGCGTGTGTGTGTGTGCGTGTGTGTGTGTGTGTGTGTGTGTGTGTGTGCATGCAGATAATAATAATGATATTACTGTATAGGGTTCTTTTGGGTCAAGAGATTTCTGATCCAAATACCTACAGTACTATAATAATAATAAGTGTATGAGTTAATGGCTATAATAAGACAATTTTAAAGTTGTTGTGTTGTGTTGGGTTTTGTTTTGTAGAGCCTAGTACCATAGACGCTGAACAGATGAGATTTGGTTCTGAAGCTAATGCGGTGTGAATAAATGCATATTTTTTCTGTCTGGCTGTCTTTAAACAATATGCATCAACTTATCATCAACTTTTTTATATATCATTAGACATGTTGTCATTTTAGCAAATTAAATAAGTCATATTTTTTTATAAGTCACTGAAAACTGTTTCCTTCCTCAATGAACAGTAGGTATCAAAACATTTGTTTGGTCACAACAGAGGATCTGGTATTAAAGCAGGGATTTAGGTTTTTTTCATCTGTTTATAGGTACTCGGTTTGATCCACTGAAGTACTTTCATGGGTGCTCATTTGGATCAAAGCTCATTGATGACTCTTGCTTAAGGTATAAACGTCTGCCAAAAGGTCTAGTGATTGACACTCGAAGGGGAGGTGGAGCCAAAATAATTACGGATATCTTCTTAATCATCAGCCATCTGTACCAAAGTATTTTATAAAGTATACTGTCAGCCTCCTGACATCTACGGCGGAATGAAGATAATGAAAGCTAGAAAAAAAGCAGAGGTGGCACGTGTCTCGTTGAGACCATTAGCTTTGTGTGATCTGTCAGTTTGGAGAAACTCTAGGAAAGAAGACCGATTTGCCTGTAAGGTACCGAAGAGAATATCTATGAAGAAGTGACACACATCAAACACATCAAAAGATGGATAGCCTAACACAACAGATATTATTAAGGATGAGTGGTTATGAGGGATGACATCCCTTTGGCGCTTCACGTCTGCAAAGCTCCAAATCGACTTTCCTTGAAGCAAACTCCAGAGCATTCAGAACAACCCATGGGTGGCCCACTTCCTATTAATATTACATCCCTAAACTGCTCATTCAGCTCCCGTATGGTAAATCTGACAGTAATTACTCAAAAATAATTTGCTCTAAGCTGCTTTGTAGTTTTAAACTCTTACCAAGCAAATCAACCCTTAACACGCTATTGACTACGCAAAAAAAGCCATTACTGAAAATCATTGCTGGCCTAATTCATTTCAAGAGAAAACAAATAAAGAAAGGAAAGAGCCGGAGAGAAAGTGGACAAGGACAGACTCCAGATTTATTCAGACAAACATTTTCCTCATGAAACCGTTTTACAGATGGAATATTTGGGAAAATCAAATCCAAAAAAAAAAAAAAGGAAAGAAAGAAACCCTTGAACAAACAGAAAGGGATTCAGCCCAGAACATCAACATTCCAGCAGGACTCAGTAGCAGGGAGAGGAAGAGAGGGAAAAGAAGACAGGCATAAAACTGAGAACACTAGTACACACTCTGAAAGAGAGAGATCGAGAGAGAGAGAGAGAGAGAGAGAGAGAGAGAGAGGAGAAGAAAGGGTCTACATTACACTTAAGACTACAGGGGACTTATACACCCAATATCTGCAATGCAAATGGACAAAGCCACACTACTGTATTATATTACATCATTTTAGTACTCTTTTATTTTTTTTAAAATCTGTTGTCTTTATCATCATCTTTACAAAGTAAAAAATATAGAGAATTAACAAAGAAGACTCTTGCAAATATGGCCATTTACTGTAACTGGTGCATTAGTGGTATCTGCAGTAGCGTTAGCCATACTGTTATCAGTGTGTGTGTGTGTGTGTGTGTGTGTGTGTGTGCGCCTGTGTGTGTTTTGTCGGAACGATTCCTGAATTAACAAGGTGATTCATTGTTGCAGTATCAAACCAAACTCATGGTAAAATGGAGGGGGCGGAGCCAGACAGACACTGGGCGGTGGTCAGTAATGACCTAACAGACAGCAAATATCATTGCTTTCTGATGGACAATGACATTGCTGACCGTACAACTATTTCAAGTCAGGGCTCTCAAACCTTCTCCATTAGTGACCGCCAACTGAACTATTAAAAAATCCCAAGGACCCCCACAGTACTCAGTACAGACTTCTTTCAATGAATGCAATCCTACCGCTTAACTATTAGGCTCATTATTCAAACTATTTTGGCTGTTTATTGCAGCCAAATATGCTTTTATTCCTGAATATTTCCACCATGAACACCTTAGGTCCAAGTTGGTATTATTTATAGGCTACCTATTTTTAAGTTATTCAGCTTCGAATTATATACTTTCAAATCAAGTGACCAGTCAGGCAGGATAATATGTATAAGAAAATAAAAAGACCTCAGGAGAAATTAGTAGGAATTTTACCAAACACAAGCAAAATGGTTGGTTTTGTTTGTTTGAGATCAAAACCCTACCCCTGACCTTAACCTTATAACTGTAATATGACCAGTTTGGGGGAAATTAGGACGTACTAAGTGTAAAAGTTCATCTAACTCGTTCTTGTTCTCATTTTGACTGATTAGCTTGACAGATTTCTAAATCAGTTATCATAATATACTCTACTTTCCCCAATCATTGGCCCCACCGCTAGTTTTGGAGTGCCCTTGACTGGATCGTGACCCTTCAAAATGGAGCTACAAGGGGTAGGGGTGAGAATCGTTACTAAGAAAACATGATACCACTCACATGCAATTACTAACAGTTATAGGGAAAAATCTAAACACATCTGCAGGACGGAACAAGACAGATTCATCTATTGACAACAACAAGAAAGCATGTTTACACTGGTTATTTTCTGCCCCACGCTGATAGCAGCAGATGAACGGAGAAGTGTAGAAAATTTGGATCATTTTCCAAGCATCATACGTGGGACACAGAAATAAAGAACTGCCAATCACAAGTACGTTGTTTGCACAAATTTCTACTGACCTCATGAATAGCAATTTTTCTGAAATGTTTCTTACAATGGTCCAGTTACATCCTTCTTGGCATCTACATGCAACTAAGATATTCCAGTGGATTTTTAAATTCTTGCATTATTATTTGTGAAGACGTACTCCATTTATGGTGTTTTTGCCCCACACCGGTAGCCATGTTTCGTGTTACACTTTTTTAACCATTTTTTTTTTGAGTCTGCATCTAAAAAAGTTCCATTCGGAGGGCTACAGGACCGACACCCCTTGCCCCTCAAAAGAAACGGGACACCCTACCCTACATAGGAGTGCGCAAAATGACTCAAGTAGGACCAAGAGGTAGGGCTAAAGGGGGGGTCATCAGGACTGGGTCAAAGTCTCTATCCATGCCTGTGAGTAAAATGATGTAGATCTGCATTAATGAGTTGTGATTTTCATCACTGTGAAAAAACTTTCTCTTTTGATAAAAGATCACAGACCCTTAGCTACGCCCTATTGACCCCTAAGAGTCACCAAAGCCCACTTTGAGAACCACTGATTTACAGTTCAGACATGCAAACTAAATCTCATGCCAAAGACAGATAACCGGAAAGCATTATATATTCCCATATAGATCATCATTGTCATCATCGTTTCGGATAAATATCTCAGGGATGCGTGTAAGTGTGGCTCAGAGAGACAAAGACAGATACACTGAATTGAATGCCATGATGTAATCACTTCTGCTATCAGTAATGAAATGCGCTATAATCTGTCTCCTCACTGATCAGACTCCATAGCGGGACACGTCATTATGATTAAGCCCATGTAACAACTTTAATCTGATTTATTCAACCTGGCATTCAGGTTCGAGTCTTGGAGGCAAAAAACACCCCCTTAAAACCGACAGAACTATTTAATCACCTAGTCTCATGCTGGGCATTTATATATGGGCCTACCCCAAATGTGATTTATCTCTGTATGATGGAGGGAAGCAAAGACCTAGTCCTAATAGCATCTATTCAAAACTGTGCAGTTTTTCCTTTTCTTTTTTTTTCATGCACCACACTGACAGCTGAGCACAGCGGGAAAAATCTGCATTTACAACAACCATTTTTCTTAAGAGACTGTCAAAATAAAATGTTGCCTGCTTCGAAAGAAGTGGAAAAAAAGTGCCAGAGCCAGGTTAACAAAAGCACCCAGCTTGACACTGAAGGGGCCATGAAGAGTTTCTTTTTTGCCGCCATCTATTATTTCTATTTCAGTATGAGAAAGCATTTAGTGGATTTGTGTGAAGGGCAGGCTGAAAAACTTGATAGTGTGTCACACACCAGCATGCACACACTGGTGGGGAACGTTCCCAACCTTTCTCTGACACGAGGAAGTTTGGAAAAATTACGAGCGCAGGAATGACTGAAAAAGAATGATCACTTAAATCAAACATGTTAACTCATGGAGTGCACTGGATTGGAGTGACGCAAGTTTTGGCTACTAATCGGCTTGGACACACACAGACACAGACACACACTTTTCTGCTTTCCCACCAGACAGTGTAGTGTGGTACAATACGGTGACTAACCCAAATTCAGAACTGTCTGAAATCTGACCGAGTACCTGTTTCCATTTCCTTTAAAAGTACTCCGGAAAATTCTCCAGAAATTGTGAGTTAATGACACCATCTCCTGCGCAATGCTAGTGCTAAGATCCAACACTAAGAAAATCAACAATGGAGGATCTTCATGGTCTGGTTTTGCATTTACACTACATTTGGAATTGTGAATGTGAAGAGGCGTAAAACAGTCCAGTAGCATTCTTAATTTCTTAAGGTCTGCACCATTTCCAGCTTAATGCCTTGGCAAGAAGTGCTCCCAAATTCAGCACTGATACTTGTGGGATTATGGATTAGATACAGTACCACCGTACCACACTGTCCAGTGGAATAGAAACTTCTGTTAATAGAGACTTGTGGTAGCACTGTGGCGACCATCCAGCAACAGAACGAAGCAGAGCATCAGCGAACAACAGCAGTATCACAAAATAAAATGCTCATTGGCTGCTTATTAGCCACCAGCTGAAAAAACAAATCATCACCTTCTTCTTGCCTCCACAGTAGGGAACATGCATAGGCCCGTCGAGAGTCTCACAAGAGCCTCCTAAAACACGCCAGAACCTTTACCCGTTACTCGCACTCTTACTCTAACATTCTTTTTTTACTCATTTAATGGCATTCAACACCAACCGAAGAATCGTCTTTTACTTCTGGGAGTCTTCTAGAAGGCTCAGGTGAGAGACTCTGGGATGGAGGGAGACACAGCGCCTCATTTGTCTTTGAGAAAAAGAAATATTTACAGCCGTAGCTCTCAAATGGCTTCAGGAGCTCTATGGATGAAAAAAGAGAGAGAAAAACAAAAAAAAAACAACACATAGAACCGTTGGTACGGATTCCTGTTATGGGAAAAAAAAAAAAAAAAGAGTGGGAGCATATGCTTGCCATTTCCAGATACAGAATGTGTTAATGCAGCTATGAGAGTTTTTACTGGTTTATATTATTTAGAACAGCTAGTAAATAGGACACAGACAAAAAAAAGAGAGAAGAAAAAAAACGGAGAAAAAAAGAATACAGGTGATGCAGGTTATCACTGTTGATGGATTTTTTTTTTTTTTTTTTGAGATTTTGATCCAGATTGTGGGGTTGGAATGGCTTCAGAACTGTGCATTACAACCGGGGTCCTTGGTTGGCCAACAGGAGATGGGGGTGGAGCTACCAGATGTAGCCAATCTCATCTTCTTTGTCATCCTCTTCATCTTCATCATCCTCTATGGCCCCACGGGGGCGGAGCCTGCCCCGCTTCTCCTTCTGTCTGCGCCGCCTGTTCTGTGGAGGCTCCTCCTCCTCCTCCTGGTCATCGATAAGAATGACAGCTCCTCCACTGCCAAAATCCCCTGAGGTCTCCTGATCCTCCTCTACACACATGCACACACACACACACACACAGACATGGTGAAATAGGTTAGCAGCTGTTAGATATCAGAGGAGATATGACAGTGGAAGATGAAGGGATAGCCGGTAGAGCAAGAAGGAAGAGTGCCATTATTTATCTATTATACGCTTTTACTGTGATGGGACAGGAAAACAGCACCATCTTGAATTATGGGTTCTCTGATGTCTCATAAAGCACGCACAGTCAAATCACTCACACATACACACACACACACACACACAAAGGCTCATGTCTGATATTCTTCATTCAGTAATGATCTTGGACGTCTCAAAGGACAGCGCCTACAGCAAACACGCAATGATGGGCTACTGTATGTGGTTTGCCTTATGTACCCTGCTGAAGCAATAAACCTGTCCTCACTCGTGTAATTATGGGAATGGACAGGAACCTACCGCAGATTGGGTTGCCTTGCTTCCTGGAGCCAGCAATCTCGTTCCCATATTTATCAACACACCAACACTGGCCTGTGCTGCCGTGACACTGTGTAGCCTTAAAGTAGCCATCCTCTGTACAGCGTGGGACATATGCTCCTAGATGAGAGGAGAAATTACACATTAAGAATGGGAAAAAATCTATTTTTAGTCCAAATTGTATTTTCCACCTATAAGCTACACGATATGGCCAAAAGTTTCTGGACACCAAAATTGTAGCCAAGTTGGAAGCTCAACTATATAAGATGTCTCTGTAAGCTGTAGCTTTGCAATTTCTCTGGAACTTGCGAGACCCAAAACTGTTCCAGCATGACATTACGCCTGTGCACAACGCGGGCTCCATGAAGACATGGTTTGCAAAGGTTGGAGTGGAAGAACTTGAGGGTCCTGACCTCAACACCACTGAACACCTTGGGGATGAAATAATCCTCCCTAATGCTCTTGTAGCTGAATGAGCAAATCCCTACAGCCACGCTTCAAAATCTAGTGGAAAGCCTTGCTATAAAAGCAGAGCTTTTTATAACAGAAAAATGCAATAAATCTGGAACGAGAAGTTCAAAAAGCACATATGAACGTTATGGTCGTAGTATACAAGTGTAAGCTTTAAGAAATTATAAATAGACAAAAAAATTCAAATCTAAGTGTGATTTTCTGAGTGACATTAAGATGTATTCTGAGCCTAGTCGGATACCAGCTGTTGAAATGTACGCAATGTTCCAACAGCACTGTCTGAATGAATGTGTGCATGATCTGTTCAATCCACATCCGTTTTTGAAATAAAATGAAAAAAAAAAAAAAAAACGTACATAAATGAAAGAGAAAATGGGTTTTGCTGCAGAAAAGAAGCTGTTAGCCTGAAGTACTCGACCCCATCCACATCGACCCCACATGGAGGTGGGAAAAAGATGATGTAAATATCCAACCAGCCAATCACACATTTATTGCCTTGACCAAAAACATGACATTTTTCAATTTTAGGTGCCTGTTCATCTCTTTTGACCTGGAAGAAAGAACGGGTAGATGAGACAACCTCCTAGAAATGGCAGAGGCCAAGTTAATGAATGAGGTAAACTTGTTGAGCCTACAATATAATGGTATTTTTATGTAGCCTTTATTTAACAACACTCAACAGATTTACCTCATTTATTGACCTGCAATTTCTAAAAGGCTGTCATCCATTTTTGCTTACCTTCTCAAGTTGTGCTCTTAGCAAAGCCTACAGATGGCCAAGCATTTTTATGTCACTAATTTGGCCAATGTATCAAAAGTACCTCATTGCATTATCAAACATTTAAACTGTGACATCTTTCTGCCATCTTTTGGATATTTTCCACCTGATTTCCCAGTTCAGTCCTTATATCTGGTGACCTTTGTGTGTGTGGATGAAAGGAGTCTTAAAACTTTTAGATTTTCCATTTTTTTTTTTTGGTATTTTCCCACTGCGCTGAAAATGGGAAATAAGAAAAAGCTAAGAATTCAGGATTCCAATGCTTGTTTTATACAAATGAAACAATCTGTTTGTTTTATGGAACTAAAATGGGATAAAAGAAAAAAGTGCCCCCCCCCCAATTTCTTATTTTTGCTTTCAAAATGGACATGGATTAAACAGATGACACACGGACTGAAACGCAGTCGTTAAATGCAATTTTCTCTCCCTTCAATTTTGGAAGCTAAAATGAAAACTCTGCTTCTGGTTGAGATCCATGCCGAAGAGAAACCTATTTCAGCTCGGCAAACGCACTAGTTTTCAGGACTACCCCATATAGTAGAAAAATTCACTTCACAAATGTGAAGGGTTTTCTCAGACCAGCACACATGTATTATTGATTCCTGCATTAAACAATCTCCAAAAACACCACTGTGACATAAATTCAATCTGCCATTTTTCAGTATTATACCTGAACTTAATGCATCGTCATTTATTTATACCTCCTGCTGCTTTATCAGTAGACACCATAAAGACAGGTTTGCCCTGCATTGCGCAAGAGCCCGAGCAGGACGGCTGCAGCAGATTCTGGGCCTTAGGCGGTAGATACAGTCTCACTAACACTGATTGGATTTCACTGTCTAAACTGTGACTCCCACACACTCACCCATATTAATGCACACTAGGGCAGTTGTTTTTCAGCCTGTGTTATGGCATGAGTTATGAGACAGTTATGATTGTGCGGGATTATTGATGCCCGTTGGGCCGAATGGGACCAGGGGCGGGAGCTCTGGGTGAGAGTGTCAGCTGGAGTGCATGTTATTGATCGCAGAGGAAAATATCAAGTGTGGACGCACATAAATCACACCGAAAGCCATTAGGATTCAAATCAATTACAGCCCCGCTTGTGCGAGGCTTCTGCAGCCAGGCACGCACGAACACACACAGACACATGTGCGCAAGTGCACGCAAAGACAGACGCCCACAGTCGGTTGCTTTTTTGTGGGTGATGGAAATTAAAGCCTGCTCATTATTTGGGATGAAATAAATCTCCGACTTAATGACTGACTCACCTATGAGGGACTTCCGTCGGCTTTGAGTGTGAATCCTATTTATTTCATTTTGACAGGGCAAACCTGGGGAAATGAGTTGCACACACACACACACACACACACATATTATCAAATTCATGCAAATACATTTAGTTAGTGTTATAAATGTAAGCCACTTGAAGTAAAATTATCACCCTGCTTTTTCTATTTCTATCCATTTCTCTCTATTTATCTCTCTCTCTCTCTCACCATCTGGTTTCTGGAAGCAGTAACACCACTCGTTGTTGGAAAGCTTCCCATCTTTAAAGGAGTCACAGGAGTTGAAAAGTGGGCGCATACACAGCTCGTACTTGTCCAGATAAATGGCGCTTAGCTCTGATTGGTCGAGCAGGAGGTCGTAGTTCATGTCCAACTTGTTGAACATCCAACCCAGAGAGTCCTTACAGATGGGGAGGATGCTGGTGTCAAAACCTATAAGAGGGTGAAGAGAGATTTGTGCCGTTGCAGTCGTAAAGATTATCCCTCGGATTGTCCCTTAATCACAATAAACTCATACTGACAAGCTTTTCAACGTACTGTTCCTCTAAACCTGCAATTATTAATAATCCTACTCTCCAGTGTCTTCCAACGATAAATGTCATCTAAATAGATTGCAAAACATAAACTCACGAACACAACACAAATACACCTAAAATCGTGTGCTTACGTCCTTGACCGTTGTCATTGGCAGAAGTCTTGAGATCTCGGTTGGCGTCCGTGTGCAGAACACCGAACCAGTCCTTCAGTCTAGAGGCCAAACTCCTCAGATCAGCATCACTGCATGCTGGACAGACACACACACACACACACACACACACACACACACACACACACACACACGCATCTTATCATGCCAAGAATATTCATGATTCTATTATCGGTAACAGACGCACGAGATAAATTAGTGCCCCATCTCAAGCTGGTTAGATGCCAAAGTAATGAGGCAAGACAAGAGTCCTGACTCGCAGCCCTTTTCCTATTTGAAAGTAATCTGCAGATGAAAGCACAACAATGCAGTCGTCTACTGGTGGATGCCTGGAGATGAAAAGAGTCCAGTAAACAGCCTTGGAGAAATACCTGCAGCAATCAAACATGCCATGTACTGATGGAGCACAATAAAGCCCAACATCATAAAATGAGCCTCCGCCAATGTGCCTTCCATTACATTTCACCTGTCTGATCTTCACTTTCATCAGGCGGAGCGCACTATAACGTTCAGAAGCGCAGACTTTTATTGGCTATTTGGGACAAGTTCATCTCACGCAGTTATCAGTCAGAGATATAAAACTAAAAAAGGGGGGAAAAATGGGCAATAATGCTATGGTCTGAATTGCAGTAGAGACAAGAGAATAGGACCCAGTGCAATAAAGAACTGGTGTGAGAGAGTGTACGAGGCAACATAAAGCATCACGTAACACAGTGCACCAAAATGTAGCAGTGCTTTGGGGGAAAACAAGAAGAAAAAACCCCACCAACCTTTGGAAACATTTATTCAAAAATTTGCCCAGGCTGACTTGAGCTATTTTGTTAGTTCCAGCTTTATTCTCAGGTCTTCAGGTTGCCACCACTGTTCAACACATACAGTTTTTACAGTTAAAGTTTTCACTACAGACTTGCTCTAATCTCTAGTGGGATAGTGCTGAGTTTCTGTCTGTTTCTAAGCACAGCTTGAAGAAGAAAGAGAAAAAAAGTGAAAGCCGTTATACGGAAACTTGATATAAAAATCAACGGCAATGGATTTGTCAAGCACAATATAACATGCTGTGTGTGCATAACTGCGTGTGCTTAGACGCTGCTATTTGTACTTTCTGAATATAAAACAAAACAGCTGTTGATCTACTGATTAAAAAAAAAACTCTTAAGTAATACTGTAAAGGTAGCCACAGACTAAAAACAAGGGATGGAACCTCCGCCCCGAAAAAAACCTCCTGCTCCCTTTTCTCGGAGACCACACCGATAAACAACGAATCCCGAGAAAAGGAAATGTAAACGTCCTCCCTCCCAGGAAACACTGCCGAATAGTTTACCAAACACTACAGGGTGGGCCATTTATATGGATACACCTTAATAAAATGAGCCTTAATAAAACCTTAATAAAATATCACCTTA
>JAQMCW010000012.1:5299355-5310415 GCA_030068335.1 Chrysichthys cranchii
GGGCTCATGTGAACGGCTGGCAGCTTTCTCCTGTTCTGTCGGTTGTGGTAGGTCATGGTCCCGCGGAGCTGTCCGATTTTTGGTTATTATATGTGTTTGTTTATGGAAATGAAAGAATAAATGTTAATTGTGGAATCCATGTCTCATGACTGTGTGAATGAACCTGGGTGCCTGTTGGATCCAAGGGGTTAGTGTCCTGGGGTGAACTTCCCCCAGGTGGCGTAGTCGGATATAGTACCATCAGTGGGCGCAGTGGTTTCGCACCGTGCCCTTTTCTCTTCCCCTCGTACCTAATGCCACATTAACATATGATCAAGACTTCTTTTGCTATAGTTTTTTTTTTATATTAATTTGTTATTTTGTGATTCAGGCTTAAGTTTAAAGGGGTCATTGGATTGTTTTTCATTCATTTTGCAGGGGTCTCTAGTATGAATGAATGCCCTGTGAGTCGGTTTTGGTGGGAAAAAAAATGCTCTGGTGCTCCTGTTTCAGGCTGTTCTAATTTGGTGGAATAGTGGGTGAGAGGGGAGAACGACAGGATTTTGGCTCTTGCTCATGAATATTCATGACATGCAAATTTATCGCTCCTGATTGGCTAACAGCACTGTGATGCTCGCTCCAGTGAGGGAAGCCTTGGGTGGAAAAGTTTATTTTTTACGTACAGCCTGAGGCTGGTGGTTGATTGTCATGATGGTACAGATCCAGGTTTTAAGAACAACCTCGATGCAAAACCACTACTGTAGGCACCAGAGTTATAAAAGTCACCGTGGTTAGAACACAGAAGTGATGAAAGGTTGTCGGGCTTTTTCTGATTTGCTTGTTTTTCCATCTATATCCTTTCTATGGCTAATGCAGACAATATGGGGGTAGAAGAACATTTTCACATGCAGCATGCATATGCAACTCGATGTAACCTGTTGTATTTCAAAAAGAGCAAGTATTAAACAGTTTCTCGTGGAATGACCCCTTTAAACTTTGATCAACATCTAAATTTTCATGATCTATTTTCACTTTGATGAATAGTTTCCTATATTACCCACAATGCCCACTTGGAGTGCTTTGGTCCTGTAGTCTGTCCATCTCCCTCAGTTCCTCATTTGAAAACTCTGCTCAAACAGACCCAGTTTCTTTCTTCACACTGAATAAATCTTTTTTTTTTTTTTTAGATAATAAATCTATCCTTTTTCACACTGAATAAAGCAGGCTTCATTCTTCCATTTATTGTTTTGCCTGTGTGAAAGATTACATAACTGAACCAGGTATAGTTTTAAAAGTCTTCTTCAGTGACCCTAATGGCCTTTCTCTGTGTGGCAGCTTGGCTTTACTGAACTACCTCCAGAGAGAGCTACTTCATAACTACACGTTTTAAACTGCTGTAACGCGGAGTCAGGACGGCCCAAGCCTCGGGCACTCCAGATCTCCGGAATACTGATCCGGGTTTTCATTATGTTCCGCGCTGGGCTCGAGCACTCACCTGAAGCGCATTACCGGCCGGTTTATTTAAGACGCCAGTCGCTCCCGAACAAACCGTCCGGTCATCATCGCATTTTCACGCTGTTGCTTTATGTGTTACTATGTGCTTTTATTAGTCTTGCAGTCTTTTTAAGTTCCCAGGTTAACGGGGCCACTTGCAAGGCTAGACAGTGTGGACTACCGTCCTTTTTGTACTCTACAAGGACGCTTCCCCTTTGTAGTGCTTCTTCTATGCCGAATCCCCGGCGTGAACTGACTACTCCTCACAGATACACCACTAGGATCTCCCTTGTACTTAAGGGACTCCTTCACTGGGATTGTTGGCACTTTTAAATAAACTTCACTGGTTCTGCAAAGTAAAGCTTCCCGTGTATCTGTCATGACAACTGCCTTCCCCAAAACTGACCGTCAAACCATTTCGTTCTTCCTGTACTGTACATTCAGGTTAAAATTTCACCAGAATATCAACCAAAATGTCTGATGTGGATTTTGGGAGGCGACTGTCCCTATTTTAGGACAACATCATATTTGAGAGACTAGTTTTTGCTAACCTACGGTACTTAAATTTTTTTTAAGCTCATCACATTTTTAGTGAGGTAAACATGTTGGGGTTTTTTTTTTTGTTGTTGTTGTTGTTTTGTTTTTTGTTTTACAAATCTGTAGTTTTCTGGTGCATTTTTTTTTTCCATGCTAGGTTTTTGTGGTCCAAAAATAAAAGACTGAAGGAGTCTAAGTTTTGCGATGTTCTTATCATCACATAGTCTGTCACTGCAGTTCTGTTTCAAAGCTTGATTTCCGGTAGTATCTCAGGCTACTGTTGAACTGCTGTCATCTTACTACAAAGGTGAAATTACTGTCAGACCAACAAAGACACAGGCATGTATCCACAAATGTATTCAAACACAGCAGGGACTGTGAGTACATGTGCATGCCAACAGGGTGACAGCGGTATATACACACACACACACACACACACTATTATTCAGTTTGCTTTTGTTTAAAAAGTACAATTATTCCACTGTCTCCTTTAGAAGCCTGCTGCTGAAGACCCTGTTATTGACATCCCATAATGATCATGCCAGAGGTGCTGTCAATCATCCTGCTCGCAACCACTCCCACTGAGCGTCAAACTAACCAGAGGGGAGGGGGAGAGGGGGAGAGAGAGAGAGAGAGACTATGTAGTAAAATAAGTCCAACTGCCTGTCAGATTAGATGAAAAATCAGAAGGTTTTCCTACATTCCCAGTGAAGGACATTGTTTCAGTCTCAATCCTTCAATCTTTCACTTTACCATCCTCCACACATGAACATGACCCAGGAAGAGAAAAAAAACAAAGGAATGGAAAGCACAAGGACAACTGAAAGAATTTCTAGTTGTAATTAAGTGTAGAGATGGTGTATGAAGGGAGAAAATATTCAGTGCTCTTTATCACTCGAGCATATGAATTACTCACTGTACGGTTAAAAAGAGCTTCCTGACTAAGAGAATGTGTGTACAGAGCATCGTGTTAGTCATTAGCTGAGTTTACCTCCATGTTAATTAGTAAACGTACAAACTGTGCAAAGAACTGATGGAAGATCTTTTATTTTCCCCCCAGAAACAGCTGAGGATAACGACCATGAGTGTTGTGTGTCGGATGACAACACCTTCAGAAAAAACACCTCATGGCATTACAAATGCACGTGAGGACTGACAGATGTCTCAGCTGTCACACATCTGCACGTGTCGTGCACACTGCTCATTTTTAGCACTTATTACCACCTCATTGTAGAACAAACTGCAGGGTTAGTTTAGTGTTAGTGGTCTGCTGATCTCACAATTTCAAAAAATCAAAAATAGCTTTGCCTGGCTTTTTTGCAGCTCCAGCTGCCAACACTGGTAACAAGAAAATCGTAGCGGGCAGAAATGTTCCCACAGATACACTAGAGATAGTGTATGTCAGTGAGTGGGATGGCTCCATGGTATCAGCATCGATTTTAAAAAATACTGCAACCGCCAAAAAAACCCAAAAAAAACACAGCCTGACAAAAGTCTGATGTGACCCCTAACTAATAAGACCCCACAGCTCTGCTTTCTTTGCTTTAGACTGATTCCCAAGACCAAGGATTGTGAATTCGCATGCCATAGTGCACCTAGATAAAGCTGACGCAAAGCAAAAGTAAACGCTTAGAAAAATAAATATCTTTCATGTCCTGTGTCCTTTCCCCTTCAGTGAGTAGGCTTTTATCTGCTGCATGACCTGAGAAAGCAGAGCATAAATTTCAGGTGTTTATCATATTGCGTGGGGTCAAAATTCACAAGCGCTCTGACTAAACTGTAGATGTTGGCACCTATACAACTTAATCAACTTCAAGAGCCTTTAACAGGGTCAAAGTGCTCCCCCGGGAATTTCAGAAAGATCTTGCTTTCATCTTTAAGCGTGACCGATGACAGCGGACAACACACAATGGCGTTTCAAACTTTAAATTACAGGTGCTGTGTTGTGATTCGAACCTCGCACAGCATTAGCCTGACTCATTCACTCTGCCCGAGCTCTTTTCATAATGATAGATCAGTAACTGCATCCTCTTAGCAAAGGATATTAAGCTGACTAATTACTCCCTTTCCATATTCTGAATAGAGGAAAGGAGGCACGCATACACGCACACATGCACAATGCTGTGTAATTACTCCAAACTAAATTAAACAGGTAGTGATTTATGACATCACTTCTATATGAGGGCATAAGGGGTAATGAATGAGAAAACGAGCCTTGGGTTATATAACAAAGAAACACAAAAGCTCAAATTACACACTGGTGCAAATGAGATCTAATGGCAAATTCATACAAATTTGACAAAGAGATGATGATGAGGAGGAGGAGGATGCGGATGGAGTTTGTTAGATGGCCAGGGGGTAGCTCAGGGGGTTAAGACGTCGGCCTACTGATCGGAAGGTCGGGAGTTTAAAGCCAAGCACTGCCAAGCTGCCACTGTGGGGCCCTTGAGCAAGGCCCTTAACCTCAACTGCTCAGTTGTATAAATGAGATAACTGTAAGTCGCTCTGGATAAGGGCGTCTGCCAAATGACACTAATGTAATGTGATGTCATGAAAGGCTTTTCTTCACTCACTAAACGTTGTGAGATGTACCTGCTTAATACTTTGGACAGAGAGTAAAAAGAGTTTGAATTTTCAGAGTTCATGAAGCCAAAAGGATTAAAAGAACATTGTTATGCACTAATTCTCCTGACCATGAAACAAACAGCTTTTACAACTGAAAATGAACGAAAGAATGAGGGGTGGAAAAAGGACACAAAAACAATCAAACGAAAAGGAAAAGCAATAACCAAAAACTACTGAGCAAAATAGGCATAATCTCAATCGCAAAGAAGTACAAACAAATGAAAATTAAGTACCCAAACTAAAGCATACTCCAAGTTTGAGTTGAAGACCAAATGAAGTTCTTTCTGAAAGGGCCCTTGGGCTCTCGATCGCCTGGTTTCTTTAATAGCTTCGGTCGAGAGTCATTTTCTAATTTGTAAGGTGAACTCTCTAAGTATGCAAGTGGGAGTAGATGTGTCCTTTCATTCCTCTAATAATATCCTCGTCTGCCTCTCTAACTCAATTCGGAAGGAACAAATTTCTCTAGTTCGCTCATTTGACATTACATGTAAAACATAAACAAGAAAAAGCAACTGTACTGTAGCCTATAGTGAGCTTGAGAGAGTACTCATCTGTTCCTGAGGTGAGAACAAAAACCCACACATATATTTGTGAATAATGTATGAGCATCTGTGATAAACAACGAAACATCTCCGAAAGTTTAATAGGTGGCCATTATGAAGTGTTTTCGGAAATGGTATTTTTTTTGAGAAAGCATGAGAGGTTCTAACAAAGATTCTAACATATGTACGGTCAAGGTTTTAAGACTTAATTAGCGGTAATATGCCATACAATGTTGGTTTTTTTTTTTTGATAAATTACACTATATGAAATTTTTGTACCACTTATACCATACCATACACAGTGTCTGCTTACAGCGTCACCTTTTTATGTGAAGAACAAGACCACTTCAGTTTACTGACGAAAACTGTTTAATGACTTTTTTCCATGAACCTTGTGCTCAAATCTATGATAAACTGTAAAGAAACATTTCTGAGTGAATAAAAAAGAAAACAAAAATCAGAACTGGTTAATCTGACAAAAGTGAAATCTTTTTTGTAACCTTCATCACTGAGTTCAACACTGTGAACAATGATAATACAAAAGGGTACTCTGTGCATTACACACCAAAGAAGGATGAGATAGGCTTTAGTAAACCTTAGAAAGTAATGGAACTGTACATGTGTAACACGAGCTAGCAAAATATATTACTGGGTTTGCAAATGTTAAACATGCATTTTTGGACACTGTGCAGGAACATGTTGGAAAAATTTGATGGGTGAAAAAAAGACTAAATTGACTAAAACGGTTGAGTTATAGTTGACTAAATTTGCTGTATTAAATCTGAATTAAACAATAAACAAATGACTAAATATGAATGCAATTATTCACTCCGTTTGTCAAAACAACTGCATTCAAACTAGCTGTTAACACTGAATCAACACTTACTCCACAAGAACCAGATGAGGAACAGACACCCTGAGAAACTCAGGCCCTGACCATGCTTAGATCAACTAAGACACAGGCCCCACCTACCATCCTACTTACTTACACACAGACCCCAACCAAGATCAGACCAACTGAGATCCAAGACCTGACCAATATCAGAAAAACCAACACTCAGACCCTAACAAAAAATCAGATGAACCAATACCTACTGTAGACCCCAGTCAAAATCAGACCAACCAAGATCCAGATTCCATCCAAGATGAGACCAACCAAAACTCAAACCCCAGCCAAGATGAGACCAACCAAATCTCAAACCCCAGCCAAGATGAGACCAACCGAAACCCAGACCCTGGCCAAAGTCCAATCAACCGAGACCCAGACCCTGACCAAGGTCAGACTGACCAAGACCTAGACCCCAACCAAGATCAGGCCAACACCAAAACGTGACCCCTTGAGGCCCAGTCCTTGACCAGCTCTTCAAGATGTGTGACTTGGTTGTTTTATTTTCCACTTAAGTTCTTGTTAAACACAGGTTTCTTGCAACTTGTTCCTACTATGTGGTTTCCTGTGTTTTCCCACATTACTAGTTTTCTGATTCTAGTGATTTTGGTTTTCACCTTTACCTATTTCATTCATATTTTTGTCTTAAATTTAAAACAAACTCAACTCATGGATTTTGGGGGTTGGGTTTTGTATCCTATTATGGGCTGAAACCATGGTTCAGGAACTTAAGCTTAAATGAAAATATTAAGACTATAGATTCCATCAAACTACCCTTTTCTCAGAGCTATTTTGTTGGATTTCATCTGAATGAAGTTGAATAAAGCTAAAGTTCTAACACTGTTTTTCTCTTAAATGTATCTGTTGATAACTTTCATACTAGTCGAATATGTTGCTGGCAGTGCAGATTTTCCTTCATTTGAACATAAAAAGAGTATTGTAAAACACTACAACCATCCCTAAGACGTTCAATCATTTAGGAGACTGGGATCTGTAAATCTCCCTTGATTAAAGGAGTAAATCATGTGTTTATTTATTTATTTATTTATTTATTTTTATGAGAATTCAATATTCATTCTACTTCTGCCTCCTGTGAGCTCTGGGCTCAAAGGAAGTGAACTATCATTGACCTGGGAAAATATATTATGCCTTAAAATATGACATAAAAGGGATTCAATTTGTCTCTGAAACTGATCATCTTGTCAGTTAAATGACTGCGAACAACCATTTTGCTATTGATGAAATAATAAAGAAAGGTAAATGCTTTATTCAGAAGGGATGACTAAACATCTCCACATAGCACAGTGTAGTAGAAACGAGATGACATACTAGACTGGTCCAAACAGCACTTGTTTTTAAATGTGATGTGCAGCATGAACACTATTGTGTTTTCCTGAAAGTGTAAACTGTATCATTAGCAGTCAGATGCTATTTTCATATCAGAGAGGGAAATGTTGCCAGTCTTCATCCTGCCATAGTCATTATCAAGGTGGATAATGTGTGACTTTCATCTTCATAATGAATCTGAATCTAGTTGCTTGGATGCTGGTCAGGTTCTCCTCCTGCAACCACTTAATACACAACCACTTAATACACAGCCACTTAATACACAGCCAAATACACAGCAGTGACTTATTGAAATACAGCTTTAATGAACCCAGACACACACACACACACACACACACACACACACACACACACACACATCATTCAAGGATGCACTTCACTGAACATCTATTACTCCTCCATATATTTGTTTCCTCCACTTTTTCTCTTTATCCTACTTTTCTTTTCCCCTCTCCCTGCCTCCTCCCAAGTCTTTGACCATCTTTCCTCTCTCACTTGCTCTGGCTGTGAGCTGTTTGATAAAAGCTGCCTGGATGGCAACTCGTTTCACACACCACTTATTACTGATGAAGCTCTGCTCATACAGAATGATCCCTCTCCTTTACCACCTCATTCTCTCTCTCTCCCTCTCTCTCTCTCTCTCTCTCTCTCTCTTTCCGTCTCTCTCTCTGAGTCAGCAAGCTCTCCGCAGAAGATTAAAAACCGATTTTTCCAAGAATGAACATCAATAAAGCTTGAGCATATGTGCGAGATGACTCAACACCGGACAAGCGAGAAATCTCCTCACGCTTGAATGTCTGTCAGAGTCAGAGAGGAGAGGTGAGTTTTCTGAAAGCTGATTATCCAGACCGTAAACTCTTCATATTTCATTTCTAATTCACCCTCCCCTCCTCTTCAGAGTGAGAAGAAAATTGCACTCGGATGCTGAGTGTGTGTTGATGAAACTCTGGAATTGTGTGTGGCTGGACAGCAGAGGAGGAAATCAGCCCAAGAGCACGTCTCTGCAGACCGAAGCCTCTATCAGCGAGCACATCGCCCTCACGCCCCCGGCAAGCATGATGGAACAAACAGCCTTCTTTATAGCGAACATGGTTGTTAGATTGCTGCGATGTTGGTCGGCATTTTGAGGTGAACATATCAGCTTATGGAATTCACACTATTCCACAGGAGTGCTTGACAAGCATAGCTTATTATAGCTCTTTCCACATAAACATACATAGCAGCATTACATAAATTTAACAAAAACACAAAGCTTTAATTTTGCCTCACTGTATTGTATTTAATATCTAACCAAGGCTGATTATCTGATTATCTGTTTGGACTATTGAGCTATATTAATCAACAAGTCCCGTTTAACCCCACAGAACACAGAAACGTTAAACACTTATGATCTCAACACTTTTGAAAATTTGATGAATGGAAATATCCAAGTAAAACACCCATTCTTAGGTGTCTTTTCCATTCCTATTGGATTAATGCTGATATGTGATTTGACAAACGTCATAAAGCCAAAATCTGCAGGAAAAATGGAATAGCTTATTGGAGGGGCGGCACAGTGGTGTGGTGGTTAGCGCTGTCGCCTCATGAAAAGAAAGTCCTGGGTCGGATCCCTGGGGTCGACCTGGGTGCCTTTCAGTGTGGTGTGGAGTTTGCATGATCTCCCTGTGTCTGCGTGGGCTTCCTCTGGGGACTCCGGTTTCCTCCCACAGTCCAAAGACATGCACAGAGTGGATTAGGCTAATTGGCTACTCTAAATTGCCCGTGAATGTGAGTGTGAATGGTTGTCTGTCTCTGTGTGTTGAGCCTGCAGTGGATTGGTGACCTGCCCAGAGTGTACCCCGCCTCTTGCCTAAGTCAACTGGGATTGGCTCTAGTTTCCCCCGCAACCCTGAACGGGATTAAGTGGCAGAAAATGAGTGAGTGAATGCTTATTGGAACACACTCTGGGCATACGCATGTGATGCGAACAGCATTTTTAACAGCATTTTCTTGACATCAAGCACAGACTTAAAACATCTTGACCTATTTCTAACAACAGTTTTCATGAATGCAGTTTTGTCACTGAGCTTCAAAACAAATCTTCCTTTTCACCCAAAAATTAACAATAGAAGAAGGTTCGAAAGATCTGAAGGATGTGAATAAAAATGATCAAACGAATGAAGCATAACTATACAGGTGCTCCCCTAGTTACGATGGCCCAACGTCCAATTTTTCAAAGTTCCGATGACGATTGCAATGTGCTAAAAATTGTAAAATATTCAGAAAATATTTAAAATTCGTAGGCAGACATCGCTGGTAGGCCAGCGTAACGGCGTATGACATACGATACGCTCGGATGACACCCAGAAGTGCACGGGCGACACTCGGAAGTACACCAATGACAGCCAGAAGTACTCCGACGACGCACGGATGCACGTGTCACTCGCCATGCCGTGATGCCTCACTTCCTCCCGCAACTTACATAGTACTTACTACCAAAACTTACAAGGTACCAAGCTTGCTTTATGTGAATCACATAAGTATGGTTTATCATATATTTAACCAAATCACCTCAATGACTGATAAAACTAACTCAATAAACAGATGTGTGAAATGTATCAGAATGTGGCATCACGAAGAATTAGTTGTGTCTTAGGATGGGTGTTTAGTCTGCTTCTATCTTCTGACATATTTTTTTTAATCCATGTCCATGCTAAAACAAAAGCCTTATCTGTCAATCTAAGCTGCGATGGGTTTAAATGAATAATGGATGTGACTGACCGCACCTGACTGCTACATGAATATCGGTGTAGTGTCTGGCAGAAGTAGCACCATATGCGGATAATTGTACTGGGATTGAAAAATGAGTTCTTTAATGAGAGGCATGATCATTTGTCTACATGTCGTACTATAATATCCATGTACACACAAACACACACACACACATTATACACTGATATTCATGTAGCAGACAGACAGGGTCAGTCTCATCCATCAGGGACCTTCATTACAGACCAGAGTTTTCATCCATACAAATTGCAGCCTCAGGGTGTGGGGAAGAGAAGAGGGGCGAGAGTGAGAGAGAGAGAGAGAGAGAGAGAGAGAGAGAGAGAGAGAGAGCGTATCTTGCTGCAATCAAATAATCATAACACTGTTTACGTGAGAAAAAAAAATCTAGTATAGTATTTCAAGTGGATATGTCCATGCATACGTGTTTGAGAAGATAAAATATTTGTCATTAATTAGGGTTTGATGGCATGACAACATATCAGATTTTTAATTCATCTGATCATGTGATGACTGCACACACAATTATCAGCAAGTTTCCTTCTATCCAGGCTATTTTCACCAAACACTGTTTCATTAAAACAGTGTGTGTGTGTTTGTGTGTGTGTGTGTGTGTGTGTGTATGGAGTGTGGGGGTGTGGGTGGGTGTGTGTCGGGGGGTATATACTATTTTATTTAAGCATTGCTTTCTATGTATTTCTGTATGTTACAAATAAACTTGAATATAACCTAATTTGAAACACTTCCTTCATTTAACCATTTTCATTTGTCAAATGCTAATTGTTAATAAAAGCCTTTTATTTTAAAAAATCAGTTTTCTTGGAATATGGTTTTTGCTTCCATGAGAGAGAGAGAGGGGGGGGGGGGGGGAGAGAGTGCGGGAG
>JAQMCW010000012.1:5362201-5380053 GCA_030068335.1 Chrysichthys cranchii
CCGTGGTTTTAGCCCGGCGTTTATTGGAGACGGGCGTCTATAAGAGACAGGCCTCTATTAGAAGATATACGGTGTGTGTGTGTGTGTGTGTGTGTGTGTGTGTGTGTGTATATATATTTCACCATGTGCATATAAACAGAGAAGAATACTCGTATCAGCCATAATAAGATCCATTATCTTCTGTAAACTAACCATAAAAATGTCTGTGCTGTCGTGTTTGCCTCTCCAGCACGAGGTCTGGAGCACATAGCAGAGAACATCCTGTCATTTCTGGATGCGCGCTCTCTGTGCGCAGCTGAGCTGGTGTGTCGCGAATGGCACCGTGTCATCTCAGAGGGCATGCTGTGGAAGAAGCTCATTGAGAGGATGGTGCGCACTGATCCGCTGTGGAAAGGCCTGTCTGAAAGACATCAGTGGTGAGCTGAAGGATATGGATAAATGACCTTTTCATCAGTATGTTCTAGTGTATGTTGTAGATTTTCCTACACAGTGCACACTAAGGATGCATTGACACTAGTTTTTCAGACATGTTTTGATATTCGTCTGTAGTATTAGTAGCATAGTGTTAAGCAGTCAGGGGCTTTGTGGGACATGCATTTTATATTTAGCTTTGTTTGTTACCTCTGCCAAGGAGGTTATGTTTTTGGTGCGGTTTGTTTGTCTGTTTCCATGAAACTTGGTGGTAGTGTAGCATGGGCCACTGGAAAACCCATTACATTTGGGAGCGGATCCGAGTCACAGTGTGTCTCCATGAGATTAGCTTTGCTTTCATTAATGTTGCAACATGCAGCTGGATTGCCTTGGAAGAAGTCTGTGCTCAACAATTCAATGCAACTGAATTTCCAGTAGATGGCAGGGAAGTTCGATAGTACCAAAACATAGCCAATGTTCCATTGGAAATGTATCCAGACATAAAGTGGTTGCAGTCTTGAAAGAGTCGACTATTGTCCGTGGTGCTCTCTGAGTGTTTTCATGTTGTCCATGAACAGCACACACAGACGTATTCACACACTTGGGCCACTAGTGCTCTGTTTCAATTTGTGTTCTTCTATACATACACTTGCGATTTTGAGTGCATAAGTGCCTTCACACTGATAAATGTGGCAACATGCAGTGCGCCATGAGCACTCTGAGTGTGTACTCATAACGATCATAAGGTTGAGTGTGAAACGCTGGACACTTTTCACATCACAATGGTCACCATCTTGACTATGTAGTGGAATGGGGATTGACCAGCAACCTATTTTCAAACTTTCAAAAATGGCAGCCAGAGAAGCTGCAGTGGGTTGGAACTGCTGTGAACACAGCACCATACGAATGTAAGTTATAAGCTATAAACATCTACACAATGTTGTAGGATGTGTGTGTTGCGCTAATTTAGTAGTCAGTGCAGGGGATGCAACAGTCACGGTCAAGTATTGCAATCGGCATGTCAAATAAACTTGCCGTGTTTGGTTTGAGACAACACGACCCTGTTGGAATTCATGCACTACACAAGTAAGTACATAGTGTGCACAGTGTACTACATAAGCACGTTAAATATGTGTCTTAAGTGACGAGTTGAACTCAGTTCTGATTTGATTCTTATGTCTTTATGCCATGTTATTTCAAGTGTTCTTAACCTTGTAGCACCCCTGGGGTCGTATTTGACCCTAACTTTTATTTCTGCCTTATGTTCAACCCACTCATTGGTTGGTGGACATTAGTGGACATCCCTGGAGGTCTCATAAGGACCATTTTATAACATGTAGTAGGAAAGGGTTAATTAAAAAAAACAAACACGTGTTTTGGGTTCGCAAAGTCTGTATCATTTTATCCAGTGAAGAGATTTTTCCTATTATGATACGGTGGTCTGGGTTTTCCAGGGTTAAAGCCACTGAGCAGCATCCTTACCATTAAACGAAAGCGTATTTATACTCAGTCTCTTAAATATTTTCCACAGAGAACAAACTGTCATTTATCAGGATACCAGTGGAAATGTATTTCCTGTCTTACATGGTGCCTTCAATGACATTTAACTTGACAACAGAAGTGGCTCAATAACAGAACCTTGAGGAACATCATGTTTGGTATTAGCTAAAAAGGTTATTTCTCATCATGACTAATAGTCTCTAATACTGATATTCACTTTGGTAATAGGTTTCTTGGTTAGAATCAGACATACCAATTGATGAATAACGATTACATTAGATAAAAATGTAAATGAAATGAAATAAAACTACCTACTTTTGACCACTGTTTAGGACAGGCATGCCCAATCTTATCCGGAAAGGGCTGGTGTGGGTGCAGGTTTTCTTTCCAACCAAGAAGGAGCCTCACCTGATTCCACCTGTTTAATCAGTTGACCTAAGCTTTCAATAGGTTCAGGTGAGACTCCTGTTTGGTTGGAACGAAAACCTACACCCACACCAGCCTTTTCCGGATAAGATTGTGCATGCCTGGTTTAGGATGTATGTACGTGAACCATCTCGTCTGGAACTACCAAATAGGACAGTGGAAAGATCTTATCTGAGCCATGTCCTTTAAGAAGCGAAAAATGCAGTGCATGTACATAAAGAACTGTTGTTGTTTTTTTGTTTTGTTTTCCTGCCCGTTTCCAGGGAGAAGTACTTGTTCAAGAACCGCACAAATGAAGTCCCACCCAACTCGTACTATCACTCACTCTACCCTAAAATTATACAGGATATTGAAGTGAGCACTCATTTATTATTATTGAGCATAACACGGGTCACCTGTGGCTGTGTATCCTTTCTGATGGTAGTTTCTGTAGCTGTAATTATTTATACAGGAGGTGTAATTATAAGTCTCCTTCTCTGTCCTCTTATTTCTGCTGGTGTGTCTTTAGACGATTGAGGCGAACTGGCGCTGTGGTAGACACAACCTCCAGAGGATCCAGTGCAGATCAGAGAACAGCAAAGGGGTTTACTGCCTACAGTACGACGACGACAAGATCATCAGCGGCCTCCGAGACAACTCCATTAAGGTGTGTGGGAGTGCGGTGCTGCTTTTGCAGAGGAATGTAGTGTCGTGTAACTACAGCTGGGCGATATAACCTAAAAATTGTATTTCAGTATTTTCTGACATTTTCACGATAACTGTATCTAATCACAATCTATATTATGCTATGAAAATAATGTTCAGAGACAAAAGAAGATGCAGGACCTGCATCTCACAAGGTCTTGTGTACTCAGTAAGACTGTAATAGAGCAGGTCGAATATTTATTAAGCTAATTCTGTGCATCATGTTGCATTACACAAACGCCAGCTACCTGTAGCTATCTGTTCATTTCTGAAGGAAAACGGATATTTCTGCTAAATCACGATACTCCTGATATTTGGCCGGCTGACGATATGAATGGTCAATATATCGATATATCGCCGAGCCCTATGTGTAACCCATGATCATGCAATCATCAGTTTTAATATAGGTAATTATGTTTATTAATGCAGTGTCTGTCTTTCTGTCTCTGTCAGATCTGGGATAAGCACACTCTGGAGTGTCTGAAGATTCTGACAGGTCACACCGGTTCAGTTTTGTGTTTGCAGTATGATGACAGAGTAATAGTGACTGGTTCCTCAGACTCTACTGTCAGGTATACAAACATACATGGGCCATTTTTGCAAATAATGAGAGGTTTTATTTATTTATGTATGTATGTGTTTATTTATTTATTTATTTATTTATTTATTAAACCTTTTCATTCTGTTCACTATCTTTGTCCTGTGTAAGGCTGTCGAAGCTTTTTCATCTAGAAACCATTTGTTATAGGTTTACTACATAAATCAGAGCAGAGACCCCAGTTACACATTTTTTTTTCTTTCATATACAGTTTAAACTCTGAATGATTGCTCTCATGCTTTCTATATTCACATCTACAGCATGTTACAAAAGTTAACTACCACGCTCAGTTTTTCCTTCTTCCATTCTGCCTCAGGGTTTGGGATGTCGGCTCCGGTGAGGTTCTGAACACTCTGATCCATCACAACGAGGCGGTACTTCACCTGCGTTTCTGTAATGGCCTCATGGTGACCTGCTCTAAAGATCGCTCCATCGCAGTGTGGGACATGGCCTCCGCCACCGACATCAGCCTGCGCCGCGTGCTCGTGGGTCACAGGGCTGCCGTCAACGTCGTCGACTTCGATGACAAATACATCGTCTCAGCCTCGGGAGACAGAACTATAAAAGTAAAACTACAATGATGGCTTAATTATTTAAAGAAAAAGAACCCTCCCCCCCCTAAACACACACACACACACACACACACACACAAAAATTGTTGAAACGACACGTTGGTGTCTTTGTAATTGTTGAACTTTTAACCTACATTTGTAGCAAAAATATCATTTCCTGATGCTTTTGAAAATGGGAATATCCTTTGATCAATTTTAGACTAGATGGCAACTAGATGCACTATGATGTGTATTTAGTTTTTTGTTGGAACAGACACAATGTTTTTTTTGTTTGTTTGTTTCTTTTGTTTTTTTATACAAATTACACTCACTTTGAGAGTAAGATAAAAATTTCAATACATTATTAAACAGACATGCAGTCCAGTTTTTGGTTTTTGTTATATTATTTATATTAGCTGACCTATTGTGCTATTTGTACTCTGTTTACACTTTGTACATTATTGGGACTCGATATCATACGTAATTGTGGTTTGTGTTCAGGTGTGGAGCACCAGTACCTGTGAATTTGTCCGAACACTAAATGGACACAAGCGAGGTATTGCCTGCCTGCAGTACAGAGACAGACTAGTAGTCAGCGGCTCCTCAGACAACACCATACGGTGCGTGCTCGTGTGTGTGTGTTTGTCTGCGTGTAACAGAAATCTCATCATTCTGTGTATAAAATATGTCAGGATTTAAGTGGGTGAAATGATTGTACTGTAGGTTTGGCGGGAATATCTTGCATGAAAATATATTAAGGATATTAAGTGAATATCCTGATTGACTTGTGTGCGTGTGCCTGTGTGTCATGCAGACTGTGGGATATTGAGTGTGGGGCATGTCTGCGAGTCTTGGAAGGTCACGAGGAACTCGTTCGTTGCATCCGGTTTGACAACAAGAGGATCGTCAGTGGAGCATACGACGGGTAGCACAATCATGCACAATATACACACACCTTTAAGTTGTGTTAAAACCAAACCCATCTGAACCCATAGTATCTTGTGATATCTAGTTTCTTACACACTTGCACATTAACTCTGGCTCCAGCAAACTAGTCTTTTGTGACTACGTTGCGTTATTTAACTTAGTTGCTCAACTAAACTTCACCAAATAGTCCAGTCTAGCCAGCTAACATGGACTGAATGTTTGCTGAAAATATGAGTTTACTTAGCCAGTGATCCTACATGGTAATGCCTGACCTGTATAATGTATTAGCTAATGTAAGCTTATGCTTGTACTTTTTACATGGATGCTTCATGCAAATAGTCTTTTCAGTGCATTTTTCTGTCTCCTCTCTCTGTCTCTCCAGGAAGATTAAGGTGTGGGATCTGCAGGCTGCTCTGGACCCTCGTGCTCCGGCTAGCACTCTCTGTCAGCGCACACTAGTGGTGAGGTGTACAAGTGATTTAAATAAATTATACATAAGCTCCACTCCATATTAGAGGCTTCAATAGACACACCCCTTAAAAGCACACAGCCTCTAAGAACACCCTTTGGTGTCCTCATAGGTCATCATTTGCATGCTGCACACTTGACATTTGTTGAATCGTGATCACTCGCGAGTTTTCCCTTTGGCTTACCTCAAGAAGGATGCCAAACTAGCAGTAGTTGTTTCTGATGCTGCGCAAAGCAAGACTGCTGTCTGCTAACATACAGAGCTGCCTCAGATGTGAGGTAAACGTACAAACTCACAAGGTTTTGCAGAACCCTGATGTAGTGAAACAACTTAAGGGATTGTCTAGTAGAACCGATCAACAATCAATTTTTAAAAAAAAGTCTCAGTTTAGCAAATCTCTCTCTCTTAAATATGAATCAGTGTAAGAGATCCATTGTTGTGGCTTGCTGCTGCCAGTCACATGCTTTTAATAGGCAGTTTCCTGAGAAAGGAAAGACTTTTCAGAAACTTTTCCTAGATATATTTTTTTCATTTACCCTCTCTGGTCTGATTAGCAAAGCGCTGACTTGGCTTGTTGAAGCAAAATTGATGATGATAACAGAATGGTGAAAGAGAAATGGTTCAAAACAAGTCTCTTCTGTTCAGAATAAAAAGTGATGATGTGAAGCACAAGGGGGGAACCAGGACATAACCCCTTAAGATTGAATGACTCATTAAATAGTTAAGCCTTCATCTGGTCTGTTGTAAGCAAGGACATTTTAGTTCTTCACAAACTTTTGTTGGGTATCTTTAGTATAGACTAAAAGTTATGCTCAAACTCTATTAAAATGAACTAATGACTGAACCAAAAAATGTAATTACAGTTTTGTTTTAGTCATTTATTTTATTTTTTTTTTTTTTTTTTTCTTTTTTCTTTTTTTCTTTTTTTTTTTTTTTCTCTCTCTTCGCTGTAATTCACCAACACATCAGGGGGAAATGTAGATACAGCAGTCTGTATTTATATGGAGAGAGACCATATAAACAAAATGTTATATTTTAAGCCTTAAAATACGCCTCCCATACGCTTTAAACACATTTAAACTTATTAAAACACACCTTTTGAAACACACCGTAAACGTATTTGTGTATTTGGATGCTGCCCGTTGTTCTGAGATTGCGCCATGTTGGCAGCAGCCAATCAGAGCGCAAGAGAATGAAAAGTGCGCTCTGATTGGTTGTTTCCTTCTTCAGCTAGTAAACATGCCTTGTAAGAAAACATCCGGGTATTTCAGCTTCCCAAAGAACGTTTTTCATCTTGATACGTGAGACTCTTGGTCTACGCATGTAGCAGGATGTTTTATGATTTACTATACTGCTTAAATATTCATTATTTTATATTCATTTGGAATTTGTACTTTATTATATTGTAATTTATATGTGTTCTCATTAATACATTATATTGTGATTAATATTTTAGCATAGAAAATAGATTGCTAGAAACCGCAGATTTCCGTGATAGAAGATTCAATATCTTCGACAAAAAAATCCGCGCTACAGCGGGGCCGCGAAAGGTGAACCACGATATAGCGGGGGATCACTGTATTCCTATTGGTTTCAACTTGTTTCCTGAGCCGGGCGGCCTTTCTCTTTATAAAAGCATGAACCCCAGCATGCTAACTACCTCATTCATTAGTCTGTCATTACCTCGCTTATGCTGTACATTTTTCCCAGTTGCCACGCAACAGTCTCTCGCAACCTTAACTGCTCGAAAAGCAAACAAATCAAGAGTTCATTTTCCCACAAACATTTGAATGCACCAGTACACACCGCTCAAATGCCAGGTGCCTTTAACAAAGGACAGCTTTAGCTCAGGAGCCAGCAAAACGCAGCCCGTGTAGGGAGCTGGCTTCTTATTGGAACTCAGTTGGTCATCTAAAGGCAGGTGGAACTGCTTGTTTTAATAACCCGGATACCTCAGCATCTTGCCATCATAATTTTCACCGTCTTGCACCTGGCATGCGTTTTGCAATGTGATTTCCTTTGGGCGAGCATATGCGTGTTAACTTTGTGCCGTCATGGTTTCCTTTCGCAGGAGCATTCTGGCCGCGTGTTCCGTCTACAGTTTGATGAGTTCCAGATCATCAGCAGTTCCCATGATGACACCATCCTTATTTGGGACTTCCTGAATGTCTCACCCAACGGACAGCCAGAGGGACTCCCTCATGCAGCCAGATCGCCCTCGCGCACCTACACGTACATCTCCAGATAGCGGGTACATGTGCACACACATTCACGTACATGAACGCGTTAACACGAGATGTTTGTGTTTTAAGCAAAAGCCATAAACTAAGTAGTAACTTAGTATGTAAAATCTATTTTTAGTGTAGCCAAAATAAAACGTTTGTGTACTCTACCATGCACATTCACAAGCATACAGTGCCG
Source organism: Chrysichthys cranchii (assembly GCA_030068335.1). Taxonomy (NCBI): domain Eukaryota; kingdom Metazoa; phylum Chordata; class Actinopteri; order Siluriformes; family Claroteidae; genus Chrysichthys; species Chrysichthys cranchii. Next base: position 5,370,189 of record JAQMCW010000012.1, read on the forward strand.
TAAAGCACTATATAACTTTCATACACACTCATAAATAATGTATGTATATATAAGTGTGTGTGTGTGTGTGTGTGTATATGTGTATATAATATAATTTGTGTGTATGCTGTGCGCTCACACATGTACAACCTCTGCACCCCTATCTATGTCCGGCAAGGGCAGACAACGAAAACACTTGACGCTTATCTCCAAAGAGTGATCAGGCTCCTGTTCTCTGTAACCCAGGTGCCTTTGATGTGTGCCAGTGTGTCCTGGGAAAGCTGAGAGCTGATTGGCTACGGGCTTTGTCTGTCTCAAAAGGAGTGAATGGAACTGCCTCCTCGTTTTCATCTCTCCGGTCCGATGAGACGCTTTTCCAGTAATACTCAACAAGTTTGCCACAGAAACATACTCACACACCAACTATGAGCCGACATGGAAACACTGTCTCTGTAACACAGTAGCACACAGCACAATTTTAACGATTTTGCTCAGCATTAATTCTAGATGCACACTGCAAATGGCATTTAGAAGCTTGAAATGATATCTATTGCCAGAGTATTGCTAAGAAATTCTTAGAATATAATATAAACTCTTGATACCTGCACTAAATCCCCCACCCAATCCCATGTATACACAAAACACTCTGTCAATAGATGACTTAACTTTCCAGCTTCTCTTCTGAGACTGTTGAATGGACAGACTGCAATGTTGGAGAAAGAGACTCTTAACGAACCTGCCAAGGAGAACGCAGTGAATGGACTACATGGACAGAATAGTGAAGTATTTCAATCTCTCTTTCTCTCTCTCTCTGGCTCTGGGCTTTTCTCCAGAGCCAGAAACGTGCACTCTTATTTAAGCATCAGAGAATGACTGCTCTGTGCTTGCAGAACTGATTTTGGTTTCTCCACCTCGTCTCGTTCTCGTCTCAAGGCTGAGACGGGCAATGTGCATGTGAGACCATGTGGAGTCCCTCCTCCTGGCTCTGCGTTCTCTTTTTTTTTAATTTTTATTTCAGATTATTTTATTCCTTTTTTTATTTAAGTGTACTCATTTTCATTGTATGTTGATGCTAGGCTCTTTGTTCCACTTGATGGTTAGCGTGTTTCTCAGATCGATCTCTCTCTCTCTCTCTCTCTCTCTCTCTCTCTCTCTCTCTCTCTCTCTCTCTGCCTGCTTGCTGTATGATGGCGGATTCTAGTTGTATGCCAAACTGTCTTGTCAAAAATTGTGTTGTATATTAAAATTATTATTATTTTTTAAGAAAAATACATTTATTGTGAATAAAGTACAAGACCGTGGTGATGTCTGTGTTCAAGTTGTACGGTTGCTTATCTAGGTTTCGTAGATCTGTAAATAGCGTCCATGACACTGGATGTATTGTGCGACATTGCTTATGGGGTGACACCATTGCTAATTTATGATCATCTTCCTGTTAATGACTAAAAATGTATAAAAATGTATAAAAATTAAATTAGTAAGAACACTGTTAAAAGAAAGGATACCTAGGCTATTTACTGAAAACCGAAGCTTACCTGAATATTGTAATATAATCTTATATTGCATGCAGTTATGCTACTGATGAAGCTAGCCTCTGCTGACTTTCAGTTACGATCGTTGCAACAGTTCTCTGATCATACGAAGGAAGAATCTCACTATGGGACATAGCCTCTAAACACCATACCTTGGATACAATGTTCCATTATGTCAGCTGCATCTCTGCAGGGTGCATTACAATGCATTACCTCACTAATGCTATGAGAGAACCAGGGTTACAGTGGTACTTTTAAAAGAAAAAAAGAAAAAGTAAACTATGGCATATTGTGACTCCTAAATTCTTGGACAAGCTTCTCTTGAAGACCAATGTCAAATACGCTGATCAAACTGAGGTGTTTTAAAAAAAAACAAACAAAAAAACATTATTTTTACACTAAGGACAGAGTGATTCAGAGTTGGCTTCTTTATGTCAAGTTTGTAAAATCTTACAGAGGTCTGTGGTGATGATCGGTTCACTGCAGTGCAAATCAGTATTCCTGAAGCAACACCCAGGACATGGCCATTCCTACAGAAACCAAGGTCCTGGGTCGGTGGATTGGGGAAGCAACTGCTGCTTCAGGATCCAGCATGCTGATGGCCAGACTATGAATTGGATCACTGCAAACAGTTGGCCATGGACATGAGGATGGAAGCTGCTGAAGTCATAATGGACTCTTCTGGATGGGGTGGAGGTGGGATGCCATGACTGGTTCCATTGAGGGCAAATGTGCAAATTCCTTGCCTTCCTTATTGATCCAGTCGAATGCTGTCCATCCCTGGACTGTGATTTAGCAGAACATGGATCACTCCAGGAACAAATGGGTTTCACTAGGCATTTCAAGAATACTGGCAGTAGCTATCTTGTTAAACACTTGGTATTTGGCAGCTGTTTTCCTAAATGGAAATGCTGAAATTTTCAGCTGTTCTATAGTAGGCTTTGTCCAGACTGGTGGGCTTGTGTGGTAGCACATCTCTCCCTGGTTTCACATGTTCCCCGTGTGTGTGTGTGTGTGTGTGTGTGTGAGAGAGAGAGAGAGACGAGTCACAGATTAGAGGCAATAACTATCTGGGAATCTCCAACAGAGGGCAGCAGACACCAATGAATCCGAATCTGATAACCAAGATGTTCAAAGTGAAACCGTACTGAAGGACTTTCATGGCTGTTGCCAAAAAAAAAAAGATTGCTATAATTCACAGTTATTAGAACTGGTGCACTTTCAGGTTCATACGGATGAAAGATTGTGACCCCACATAAATGGACACCTTGAAAATGAATTACATGCCCTGTCCCACTGATTCATATTACGACCTTTCTGTAATTTAGGTTCCCTGAAACAGAGGTTTGAGACTTTTATGTGATTCCCTCCCACAGGTCTCTTAGAATGAGGTCATGAGTGTGAACTCCGACAAGCATGTGGTCTTGACATGTATATCAGGGGATAACCTATGAGTACACCAGTGAGTACACACTCCATGAGTGTGTGTGTGGCGCGTGCGCCGAACACCCCCTGTGGGGGAATATAACTCTGATTGCTGTAGCAGATGTGTGGTGAGAGAGAGGGAGCGAACAAGGAAAATAAAGATGTGCGGGTAGCAATGAGTGAAATATTCATGCCAGTCAGACCCTGATGAATTGAAATTTTGGCAAAGATGGACAAGCCATTAGGAGAGGACAGGGCGATTGAAAGGAGGTGAGGGGGAGAACAAGATTGGTTGAAAAAGAAAAAGTGAGGAGGAAAAACTGAAGAATGGCAAAACTAAAGATGAGATGCTTTCTAGTCGGGATGAACCAAGGCCTGTAGGAGTGACAAAGAAGATAGGGGAGAAAGGGGGCAGACGAAGATGAAGTAAACAGACTAGAAATGAGGACCGAAAACTAAAAACTGTAGAAGAAGAAAGTAGAGGTTTTTTTTTTTTTTGCACATGCTGCTCAGCTGTGTAAACTGGAGAGAGGCAGGGTCTCGGATTCCCTGGGAAAAAGGCCTGATATTTATAGGAGACTGGCAGCCCATATGCCTCTCTCTCACACATACATACACACACACTTACTAATATTATTATTATTCCTCAACGCTCAAAAATGGAAAATGGCAGGAACCTGAGATGCCTGGAGAGGTGTGTGTGTATGTGTGTGTACGCACGTGTGTTCATGAGAAACGGAGAGCATGTCTGAGTGTATACATGTGAGATGGAGCAAAGGGGATCGAGAGAGTAATGATAGTCACGGTGGGAAAAAAAGAGGATAGACAGAAGAAGAGAAAAAAGGGGAACACTGGCATGGCTGTAAGAGGTGTAATGTGATCTACAGAACGATGTGAGGGGAAAAAGACAGAGATAGAGCGAGTCAAGCGCATTCAGACATGATCACGTATTCCAGCAGGAGATTATATGATTCCCGCAAGTATGGTGCAGACATGTCGAAACAGCACATATACATGCACACTTTGTCAAAAAGAAGAAAGGAAAACTCCACCACCAGTAGGGAACAGGTGGGCAGGGCATGTTGTGTCAGAGAAACCTAGGGTTAGGGTTTTGTTAACAGAAATTCATGATTCTAGCACATGTTTTCTAATTCTGAAAATATCTCTCTCTCTCTCTCTCTCTCTCTCTCTCTCTTTCTCTCTCTTTCTTTCTTTCTTTCATAATTTTCCTACAAGTTCTGGCCCGAGGGTGGCAGTACTGCATGCCTCTGTTCTCCTACTCCATCTGTAATTAAAAATGACAGCATGTGATATACATAAATATGCATTTTGGAAATCTTTTAATAGCCATCCTTGCTCATTAACTTCTAGGAAAGAAGTTCTCGTTTGTCACAGGTTGACCGGATTGGGATTCTTGGGATTTGGGATCACCATATTGGTGACTGGTTATTTAAGAGTAGCCACAAAATCTACCAAAATGTATCATAACAATAACAATTTTGTTAGTCACTAAGCCAAGCTAAGTCAAGCTAACTATGTTAGCAAGGTCTCTAGGTATTAAGTAATGATAGAAATAAAATGACTGGGTGTGCTACTTAAAACGACCAAATTACCAAGATGATTATATTCCTCTAACATTGTTTTCTGAAATTTTATTATTTATTTGATAATTTAAAGTTTATAATTGCACTTAATTTTGTGCAATGGAATTTTTTTTTAATTCAATATCTCCTCACAGAAAACATCATATCAAAAGCTATGTATATAGCTTCCAGTATTCAAATCCCTGTGTAAGTTGTACTACAACTAGTGACCATATATTGCAATGAGTGATTTAATATAAACCCGTGGTTTATATTATAATTAGCATTATTGTCAGCAGCTGTTACAGACAAGTAATGAACACCATCTGACTGTTCAGATTCAAGAGCATGGGGGTATGATCATCATAATGTGCTTTGTCTCATTTCAAATGTTTTCTATTACAAGATATTACACTTTAGCCCTCACGTAAACTAGCCTTAGTCTCTTTCATTTCTGAAACCTAGACATTTTGTTTTCAGCTATAGCATGAAATTTTCTTCAAATATTTGGATATATTCATGCTAGATCTCCCATCCACACGACTGAATGGAAGGGAGGAGTGAAGAAAGAGAGGAGTGTGTTTTAGGAGGAAAAAAAGAGAAGAGGTACATGACCTACCACTGAGTTAAAAATCCCCCATGAGTAGTGTTGATAAATCACTCAGGGCAGGCCTCGGGCTCTTAACTGCACAGAAACGGAGAGACGGAGAGGGATAAAGGGATAAAGAATAGAGGTGTGGTGCAGAAAGACAGAATTTCATTTGTTTTGGGGGTCATATGAGGAAACGGGGTTAAAGTTCAGATTATAGCCTGGCTCTGGTGATTGCATATGTATTGAAATGCATGGCTATTACTGACAGAGCACCGGTTTAACAGAATATTACAGGGGAATGTAACAAGCACAAATAAGATTAATATGCATATTTTAAGCTGTTGATAAATTCTGTAATATATTATGTGCAAGTTATCTTGAAGGTTTTCTTCTGCATTTGTGAGAAAATGTATCCAATATTGCTATGGGCAAACAGCCAAAAATGATGAAAACTCTGGTTTTGACCAGAACATACACCACTATTCTAAGAAAACATAAATCTATATTCCCAAAACAATGAAATGTTTTTAAATTAAATTTATTAACTGCCTAGGCTTTCTGCAAAGCAAATACTGAAAGGCAGGTATTGAGATAAACATAGTTTTCACTCATATTTATTACATTTTATGTTTTACTTATTACTTGTTACAGTCAGGTGGCAGTAGGGTTACACCTTCAAGATCCCCGGTTTGATCCTAATCTTGGGTTACTGTCTGTGCTGTGTTTAGCATGTTCTCCCTGTGTCTATTTCTCACGGTTCTCCACTTTTCTTACACTTTAACTGTAACTGTTGACTGTACAACATATATCTTTAATAAAAAAAAAAAACAACAACATGAATTTGGTGCACAAATTCTCATTTATTTTCAGTTTCCTAAAGTCAACACAGAGTTGGATATTTGACCACACTTCTTGGCAAAATTGGCAGAGTTCAATTCAATTTGTGTGTTTCCTGGCACAGACCCGACCTTTAAGCACAGTTCACATATTTTCGATAGGCCTGAGGTCTAAACGTAAGGTTAGCCTGCTTTATCCATTCCACAGCCGTCTTTGATGTGTATTTGGGGTCAGTGTCCTGTTGGAACACCCAACTGTGTCCAAGTTTTAGCCAACTAGCTGATGGTTTGAAGTTATGCTGAAGAATTCTCAGGTTCTTCATTATTCCACCCACTTTATGCAGTGCACCAGTTCCACTGGAAGTAAAACAGCCACAGAGCATGATGCTGCCACCACCATGCTTAACAGTGGGTCCAGTGTTCATCTGTACCTCTGGTAATTGTGGCTATAACAACTCAATCTTTGTGTCATCTGAGCAAAACCCTTTCCTCCAGAAGGCTTTTTCTTTGTCCATGTGGTCAGCTGCAAATTTTCGATGAGCTTGAAGATGTTTATTTTGATGCAGGGACTTCTTTCTTAGGTGGCAGTCTTTCAGTCCATTGCGATGTAAAATTTGCTTGACTGTTGACAGTGTTCCAGCAGCTTCCAGTTCATGTCAGGCCTGTGCCTTGATGGCTGTTTGGTTGTTCCTGAGCATCCAAACCATTTTCCTCTCAGCTGAGGGTGGCGAGGTGGCTTGGCAAAGTGGCTACACCTCCCAATAATGTGTACTTATGTACAGTTATGCACAGCTGATGATCTCGGAATTTGTAGTTCTTTGGAAATGGCTCCAAGAGACATTCCTGAGTTGTGTTAATCTGTGATGCTCTTCATCGCATTTGCACCAAGCTCCTTGGATTTTTCCATTGTATTGTGTGTTGGTCAGTCCAGTGAGTGCCGTCAAACAGACCATTTTTATGCTGTGCACAGAGAAGCTACCAGCTGTAGTCCATAATGATTACTAACAGGGAGTTAAGAGGCCTTGGCCATGGAAAGTTAATGTACATTTTGGTGTAGTGGATTCTGTGTGGAGTTTGCATGTTCTCCCTGTGTCCGTGTGGGTTTCCTGTGGGTACTCAGATTTCCTCCCACAGTCCAAAGACATGCGCAGAGGGGATTAGGCAAATTGGTTACTCTAAATTGCCCGTAGGTGTGAATGAGTGTGTGAATGGTTGTCTGTCTCTGTGTGTTGCCCTGCGGTGGATTGGTGACCTGCCCAGGGTGTACCCCACCTCATGGCTTGGCTCCAGCTTCCCCCGCGACCCTGAACAGGATTGAGTGGCAGAAGATGAGAGAGTGAACTTTCAGCACAACTGAATTAATAAGCTAAATGGGTGCATGTATGATTCTGACCCTGTGTTGATTTCAGAAAACTCAAAATAAAGTAAAAATAAGTAATTGAAAGACCAATATTGGTTATCCATGATGATAGTCATGCCTGTGCATGTAAACTTCTCTCTGTACTGTATATGGTGCACTGAGATTAGAGATAAGCATGCCATCTTGGGTGTATATTCACCTTATATCCAGTGTTCCTAAGAGAAGAGACAAAGGACTTCTCTGCATGTCCATAAGCAAGAGAAAGCTGCTGATAAGTTAAAAATAGGATAAAGGAATCCCCGACCCGAGGGGACATTGTGACTGACAGTCTGTGTGCGTGCGTGTGTGTGCGTATGTGGGTGTGTGTGAATGGAATATTTTAATGGCCCTACAGGCATTTTCTGTACATACCATTAATTTGCAAACTAGTATACACTCATACCCTCATAAAACACATGATCACATTTTCTCATAAACACATTAAGTAACCAATAGTACCAGAACAGGAGGGAAAATACCCCAGAGAAATACTTATCCTTCCTTTTTATACCTTCTACATAGTAATACCCCTGTCTTTCTCTCTCTTTTATACCAACCCACAAGAGATTATTACTGAATTCCTGTGAAGGAATGAAGGCATTACATTACTTGTCTCTCTTTTGAAGTTAATCTCCACATTTGCTGTCAGCCCTTTGCCTATAATTGCACCTTGTTCTTACTTATTCTCCTTTTCCTTTTTTGTTGACTCTACCTTATTCCTTTCTTCCCCTCTGCCTGCCTGCCTCCCTCCCTCCTTCTTTTGCTCATTCACTACCTGATGTTATGGCCCAGTGCCTTGTGAGTCACAACTCTGGTAAAACCATCAGAGAAAGAACGCGAGTGAGAGAGGTGGGCAAAGAGAAGAAAGGAAAAAAGGTGCAGAGTTCACTTTCACATTTGGAGTCCAAGTAATTTGTGTGTACATGCCACTATTATTTAGGTTCTCAGTACAATAATACAGGCACATGCATGGACATATGAATGCAGACATACCATCCAAATAGCATTACAGTTCATCATATATAACCCCCCCTTCACTCGCCTTCTGTTGCCATTGGATACTACACAAACAATCCCTACTGGGCAATGCTAAGAGTCAGAGAATGATGTGGGTTATTCTGTCTCTTTTTTTTCTTCCTCCTTTTCTCTCTGTCTGTCCATCTCTTTGTCTCTGTCTGTCTCTCTTGGTCTCTTTCCCTTTCTTTCTCCCTGTCCCTGTTACTCACACACACTCACTCACTCACTCATAATTGTCTCTGTGTGTAAACATTCTTGACATCAGGGGAAAAAATCTGAACACTCCAAGTAAGGGTATGTGTACACTGCATGTGTGGGTCTTGGTTTTTGGATGCTATAAAATTATTTCATGGACCTTGAGTAATCTATGGCAATCTGGTAACGCTTTGTTTTCGTTGTTTGTGCATTTTATGTGACATTTTCTGCTTAGTAAATATAAACTCTTCTTTAGCAAATGCATGCCTTGTTCATCCCACCCAACCCAATCATTAACCCAAAGCATAACAGCCCAACTCATATTAAGCTGAAACTTATATCAGTGTGATCCTTACAAAAAAACATGCCTTACCAACCTACCCCTTATTACCACTTATCAGCACAGTCCTTACCAAATCCAACCTTTACCAACCTACCACTTGTCAGCTCACTTCTTACCAAAAACCATTCCTTACCAACCTACGTTGTATCAATGTAATCATTACCAAAGGATCCCATACCAACTTGCTACTTATTACCACTTATCAGTGTAATCCTTACTAAAACTTCCCCTTACCAACCTACCACTTATTGCCATTTATTGGCACAGTCCTTACCACAACCATCCTTTATCAACTTACAACCCGAATTCCCAAAAAGTTGAGACGTTCTTTAAAGTTGAATAAAATGAAAACTAAAAGACTTTCAAATTACATGAGCCAATATTTTATTCAGAACAGAACATAGATAACATAATAAATGTTCAAACTGGGAAATTGTACACCTTTAACCACTAAATGAGCACATTTCAAATTTGATGTCTGTTACAGGTCCCAAAAAAGTTGGCACGGGGGCAACAAATGGCTGAAAAAGCAAGAAGCTTTCAGCTGGGAGAACATCTAGCAACTAATTAAGTTAATTGATATCAGGTCTGTAACAAGATTAGCTATAAAAGGGATGTCTTAGAGAGGCAGAATCTCTCAGAAGTAAAGATGGGCAAAGGCTCTCTAATCCGTGAAAGAGTGTGTAAAAAGATTGTGGAATACTTTAAAAACAATGTTCCTCATTGTCAAATTGCAAATTTCATCATCTACAGTGCATAACATCATCAAAAGATTCAGAGAAACAGATATCTCTGTGTGTAAGGGACAAGGCTGAAGACCTTTATTGGATGCCTGTGGTCTTCGGGCCCTCAGACGACGCTGCATCACTCATCATCATGATTGTGTTAATGACATTACTAAATGGGCCCAGGAATACTTCCAGAAACCACTGTCGGTAAACACAATCCACCGTGCCATCTGCAG
>JAQMCW010000012.1:5399480-5414263 GCA_030068335.1 Chrysichthys cranchii
ATTCATAGTTCCTTCCAAAACATGCAAGCTGCCCATACCGTATGCACTTATGCACCCCCATACCATCAGAGATGCTGACTTCTGAACTGACCACTCATAATACACATGACGGTCTCCCTCCTCTTTAGCTCGGAGGACACGGCATCCATGATTACCAACAAGAATGTCAAATTTGGACACGTTTAACCAAAGAACACTTTCTGACTTTGAAACAGTCCATTTCAAATGAATCTTTGCCCACAGGACAAGATGGCTTCTGGAACATGCTCAAATATGGCTTCCTTTTCACATGATAGAGCTTTAGTTGGCATCTCCAGATGGCACAGCGGATTGTGTTTGCTGACTGTGGTCTCCGAAGTATTCCTGGGCCCATTTAGTAATGTCATTGACACAATGATGCTGATGAGTGATGCAGTGTCGTTTGAGGGCCCGAAGACCAGAGGCATCTAATAAAGGTCTTTGGCCTTGTCCATTACAGACAGAGATATCTCCAGTTTCTCTGAATCTTTTGATGATGTTATGCACTGTAGATAATGAGATTTGCAAAGCCTTTGCAATTTGATGTTGAGGAACATTGTTTTTAAAGTACTCCACAATCTTTTTACACACTCTTTCAGAGACTGGAGAGCCTCTGACATCTTTACTTCTCAGAAACTCTACCTCTCTAAGACATCCCTTTTATAGCTAATCATGTTACAAACCTGATACCAATTGACTTAATTAGTTGCTAGATGTTCTCCCAGCTGAAAGCTTTTTAAATTTCTTGCTTTTCCAGCCATTTGTTGCCCCCATGCCAAATTTTTTAGGACCTGTAGTAGGCATCAAATTTGAAATGTGCTCATTTAGTGGATAAAGGTGTACAATTTCCCAGTTTGAACATTTGTTATGTGATTTGAAAGTCTTTTAGTTTTCATTTTATTCAACTTTAAAGGACGTCCCAACTTTTCTGGAATTCGGGTTGTATAAAGTGTCTGATGCAGCTTTGCAAAGTTTGGTGTGCAGTGTTATTGAGTGATACTGGGTTAGGTGTTTGACTTGCCCAGGTGAAAATTGAAAGGTAGCAGGGTGTTGAGTAGTATGGCTACCTCAGTGAATGAAACTGCCTCAGAGTCTGCTGGTGGTGGCCTGAATGCTTATGTACCTTCTGGCAGATGGCATGAAAGTGAAGAGTCCATGGGATGGGTAAGTCCACAATGTTGGTGGCTATACAGATGTAGTGCTTGTTATAAGTAACATTATTGGTGGGAAGAGAGACCCCAGTGATCTTTTGAGCTCTTCTCACAATCTGCTGTAGGGTCTTGCAGTCAGAGACTGTGCAGTTCCCACATGGCACATTGAAAAAGCTGGTCAGGTTTATCTGTACTGTCCCTCTGTAGAAACTGATGAAGATGAGAGGGTGAGTTTGGCTCTCTTAAGCCTTTGCAGGAAGTGTAGGCACTGCTTGGCCTTCTTGGCTAGTCAGGTGGTGTTGAGAGTCCAGGAGAAGTCTTGTGTCGTGTGCACATTAAGAAACCTGGAGCTTTGACTCTCATAGTGTCTTGTAATATCTGCATTGCATTGTAATGTCTTGCACTGTCTTACAATGTATGCACACATGCACTTTATGTAGTCCTGTGCTGTGCACATTATATAACTCTGTTATCTTTTATGTATCTAAACCATTCTGTGATCTGGTTTATCTCCTCCCTATATGCCAACTTATGATTATTGCTGAGGAGGCCTAACTGTAGTGTCATCAGCAAACTTGATGATGTAATTTAAACTATGCAGTATAGACATTATGTTGCAGTACAGGGTAAACAGCAGTGGATTGAGCACACAGCCCTGAGGAGTGCCGCTGTTCAGTTTGGTGGTGCTGGACATTGTGCTGTCTATCAATTTGCAAGGGAAGGTTGGTCAGACCCAGCAGTTGTTGTGGGATGATTGCTTTGAACTGAAGTCTATGAACTGCATCCTTTTAAAGTTGTCCTTTTTGACAATGAAAATGAGACCAAGTTAGAATTTTGGGAATAATTCAAAAGATATGGCATGAAAGCAAGACAGACTATCATCCAAAGAACACCATTCCCCCAATGAAGCATGGTGGTGGCAGCATTATGCTATGGGGCTTCTCCTCTTTAGCTGGGCCTTGGGCTCTAGTCAAGATAAGGGAATCATGGATAACTCCAAATACTATTTTTGTCACAAACAGTGCAGGCCTTTGTTAGACAGCTTCTGACCCAAAACACAAATCCAAGTCACAGACTGGCTTTAAAAGAAGAACAAGATCACTGTATTGCAGTGGCCCTGTCAGAGTTCAGATCTAAAACCTGTGAAATGACTTGGAAAGAGCTGGGAACAGTAGAAACCCTCACAATTGGACAGATCTGGAGCATTCTTGCAAGGAAGATTGGAATAAAATTGCCAAATCACAATGTGCTAAGTTTAATAAAGTATTTGTTAAGTGGTGTTTACCGTTAGGGAACCAGGTTTTCTAAGTTTTTTTTTCACTATCTGCTTTTGATCAAGACCTTTACATTTTCCAAATAGATTAAAACCACGTAATTGACTTAATATTTCTTACTTAGATTCTTCTGATTTTGTAGTGTTTACCAAGTACATTGTCCATTTTCAGGAAAAACAGGTTTGAAGCTGTACCCACCCTAAGGTATACCATATCCATATTTTCAGGTAAAGGTACAAAAGGGCTCTTATAGGTACCATCCCAACAAGTGACCATAGTGTTTTTTTCCTGGAAAATGTAACACTGTATATGTGCTAATATACAATATTGATAAAATGCAAAATCTACACTAGGCTAATTACATTGCTAACCCTGTTTTACAGCATAACATTGAACACTGCAATATAATCAAAGAATATTAGGATAATTTTTCCAGGCCAAAATCAGATGTAATAATGTAGGAGTCACTGCCTCAGTAGCACGTGTGCAACAAATTAATATCAGTACACACCCTTGGGGTTGAAATTAGTTAGCTTCTTAATGCCAACTAGCATAGCAGATTAACAAGGAAATTTTTGTAATTTTAATTAGAATTAACTTACCTTAACTACAGTACACACCATTCTATATTTAATAACAATACCATTTAGTGATACTTTATGTTGTAATTGCAGGCTTTTGCAGCATCAGGAACAAAGGTACTTTAGCTAGCTAAACCAGTTTGTTAGCATAGTTTCAAGTGAATCACTAATTACAAACACTGCATTTGCGACACTACAAAAATCATGTGCTTCATGGACTTAATATCCTGGAAACTGATTTTGGCCATGTTTTTGACAAACTGAATTGCCTTAAGGGCAAATCAGTTCACCAGGGTGTAAAGCGTTTTAGCACAACACCATTCCATAGTGGACGATCTATTTCTCTAGATCTCAGAGGTTTTGTTGAATTTTTGTCCATTTCTACAGGGCCCAGTGCCTTTGACTTGATCTTCTAGAGAACAATGCCTTTTGCTGCTCTTGTAAGGCCAATGATGGGTCTGTAGCGCATTAGCTTTAATAAGAGAGAGGGAGAGAGCGAATTCTCTATTTGACACACATTCCAAAACACACGCTTTTAGTAGGTCTTTTACACACACATGCATAATCATAAAAAGCTATCAGCACCTCACTTATCAACACTCTGGCAAGTACATAAGCTGATAGAGAGCATTTTCCTTCTCTAGAGTATTCCACACAGCCAGTCAAAAGCTTTGGCTCATCTTCCTAACTGTTTTGGTAATGTGTTATTCTTAATGTATTATTAAGCTGGGACTTTTATTCAGTTTTTTCATTTTAATGTGTTGTCCACTCTTTTTGTGGTCTCGCTCCTGTAACACTACAATTTTCCTCAAGTTCGCAGGATCAGTCTCATTTTTATATATCTTTCTGTCTATCTGTCTGTCTGTCTCTCTACCTGGCCCTGCCTACCCACCACACCTCCTTTAGCTCAGTTCCTTTATCTTCTTATCTATCTTATTTTCTTATTAGAATTTGGGGAAAAATGAAATATGTGAATAAGTGAATTGAGAAATGTTTCAGACATTTTATTTTAATGGAAACAGTTTAGACCTAATGGAAAAGTGTTCAAATCTTGGGCAAAATCATATGGTTGTCTTACAATTAATAGATGGAACCCTTTCTTCTGTAATCCTACTGGTAGTAGATCACTACTGTCGTTACAGCATTGTTCCTTATATTATTGGAGAAAGATGCTTTTTCTCTTGAAACTACAGAAATTGGGCTAACTAGCAAAAGTCTGTCAGTGCAGACCATTTAATTCTCTTAAACACATTTATAGTAATGTACAGAATGACAATGTAGATACATGTATGAGACTTTTGGCTCTGCTAGGTTGAACTAGAGCCATCAGAGACACTTAGAAGAATGTTTGGTTGGTTCTGGGAGCGGAAAAACAATGAATCAAAATGTTTTATGACTAAGAGGAAAGACTTAGTTTGGTTCTTCTTACACTATTTTCTCCCAATTTTAGTCATCACCAATTCCCAGGCATTAGCTAGTTTTCTCCTATCATATGACAGCTACCAACCAGTGAGGGTGAGGACTAGCACATGTAGCCAGCCACAGAATCTTTTCCAAGCTGCTGCTCTTACTTCGTCACAGGGCAGCTGAACACTCTCAGAGGAAACCGCCAACTGTATTTGAGTTCACAGATGGCCATGATTGGCTAATGTTACTCAACATGCGAGAGAATAATGTCATGCAACCCTAGAGCCAAGTCAAATATATTGCCTGGGACTCTCAACTCTCACATATGGCTGTGGCATCACTGAGGTGTGAACATGCAGTCTATTGAGAGACTTAGTTTTAGTCAAGGGTGTAGCTGAGGGCCAGTGGGTGAATGGAGGGCAGAGTCAGGTGAAAAGTGCGCTAGGGATGAATGTGTCTCTGTGGGTATGAAGGCTTCTGGGTCTTACTACAGTCCCATCTTATGTGTGATGTGGGGCATGGATGCCACCTATGCAGTGGCTGCTGCTAGAGTACCCACTGGCTGAACCAAGCTCTGAAACATCTGTCAATCTTTGGTCAGATCCTGGAAAAGAGCCTCACTGTGCTGCTCTTGCTCCATACACAGCTTAGGAAGGGCCTGATTTTCAGTCTGGTGGATGTCGGTGACAATTCTGATATCATAAGGAGTGAGGGCTCCATGCCAACCTATCCCGGTATCAGGACTAAAGTGACACGCTTGTGGGTTGTGAGAAAAATATGAGAATGGGAGGCAGGCCTGGGACAACTTAAAAGAGCTCTTTATTTTCCTTTCTTTTTTTTGCAGCACTTTCTAACTCATGGTCTCACACTGAGACAAATACACACAGAACAGTACTTGAAGCACTCTGGCTTCAATGCCATTCCTTCATTTAATCTCCTTGTTGCCACTTACTAAAACACAGAACACTTACTAGTAAACTACCCACAAATAAAACTGACCATTCTGTCTGGGTGGGAGGGATGTGAATATACTTTGCCCTGTCAGTGAGCACCCTAGCAAATCACTGGTGTCTGTAAGCTCAGGCATTTGGAAGGGTGTAGTTAGCACCGTCCTTCAAGTGTGTTCTTATATCCTTTGAGCAGTTTCCAAAGGTTATGTGGCTGGCTTCACATGTGTCCCAGAAAGTATGTGCTAGCTTTCACCTTCTCTAGGTCCTACCTGTCATGTAGGGAGAACTAGCTAGTGGGTGAGAACTGCTAAGTTACCAAATTAAGAGAAAATGTGCTTTAAAAACGATACATGCTATTTGCCTCTGGCGCATCAGGTACAAAGCTGTAATCACTGGTTTAAAAGGTTTACTGGTTTACCTTTCAAATGCATCTGTCTTTAATAAAGATCTCATTTACAGTCCCTTTAGGATCCTAGTCTGGCCATTAAATAAGTCCTTAAATACAACAAATTTAAGTGTTTGGTTGAGGATCTTTGTCCATATTTAATTTCCATTTTAGCCTTTTGTTTAATCTATGGCATTAACCCAGCTGTAATAAACTTTCAGGTACTGTAATAAATATCCAGGTGTTCAAAATTTTTGAGTTGCAGTGTATCTTTCATGATTATAATCACATACTATATCTCCTGGTTCAGTCCTGTGATTATGTGGAATTCTGATATTTTCTGTGTTCCAGCAGTCTGTCACGTTCCATTTTGTTGGTCTCAGTCTAAAACTGCATCCTGTTCCAGTTGGTTGTCAGCTTCCACATTTCTGTCACATTCTATATTTCCGTGGCCGCTCAAAACCAGCTGTGATGTCTGCTTGGTGTGTCTGCAAAAAAAGAAGCACACATTGACAGTAAAGAGGAGAGGGTGATGGAAGAAGTGTCATCAGATTCTTGTTTTCTTTTATCTTTCTCCATGCGCTTTCCTCCTGGGTACAGTAAGTGTCAGGTGCAGGGAAAGGGTACAAGAACCAGACCACGACAGAAGGATCCTAGAAAAAAAAGATGGAAAAATACAAATAGAATAAATACCTATCACCTCCCTCTCTTTCATTCTCACTCTCTTTCACTATTCCGCTCTTTCTCTCTCTGTTGAAGGACAAAAGATTGGGGCCTGGCAGTGACGGTGTCAGGTGATGTGTGACGGGCTTAAATTAAAGATGACATAATGAAGGGGCCACTGTTGGGGATCTAGGGAAGTAGGAGGCCGTGCAGGATGGGCAGTCCAGACGAGGGCACAGCATGTTGGGCAGCAGCAAAGCTCACTTATGGCCCCTCCAGATGGTACACGTTAGCAAGCCATGCTAATGAAACGCAGACTGATATAAGGCTCAACACCCTCCCATTGTTTCTTATAAATTTGCCTTACAAACAAGAGGAAAGACAGTAGAGCGGCCTGAGGAAGGCCAGGTGCTGGTGTAGAGGTTTAGTTCCCGTTTACCCTACAAATTAAGGAGTGTGCAGCAAGTTTTAGCCCTAAAGCCACGGGCTAAAAAAGGATTGAGGTACTTCTACCTCTGTGAGCTTAATGTAGAGGGCAGCCTACAGTCTACTCCACACAGGGAAGCTCAAATAATCGAGAGCTTAACTTAAATCCAAATCCTGTTTAAAGAATGCTCTTGAAAGCTAGGGAGTCGTAGATCGTGAAGTGTGAAAAGGGGTTTAGGAGAATGGGGAAAAAGGCTAAGAAGTAAAAGACAATGCCATGCAACTGTGTCGGAACTGGGTTGTTCACTAGAAGTCCAGTGTAACAAAGAGGGCGAGGGGTACAAAGGCAGCCGTCAAGCTTGACCACTCTTGCATGTATCCACACACATCCATGCTCACCCACAATGTTTAGTTCTTCAATGGCTCTGCCTACTCACCCCTAAACACACTCCCTCTCTCATTTTTCTTCACCAAAAGTTCCATTCATCCTCTTCTCCCGTCAGACTCTTCTCTCTGAACCAGCCTAAGGAATGCCTTTGTTTTTCCAAAGACAAATGTACTGTAGCATTAAGTACCACCTGCAAAGTTGGCAAAGCTGAGAGTGGGATAGCAAGAGGAAGACAGCAAGGAAGAGGTAGGGTGGAGGGGCAAGCTGATATATGCAGTTGAGGACCATGAAGAAGAATGCATTTTTAAAAGAAAAACACAAAGAACAAACAAATATCAGAAAAAGAATATTTGACAGAGCAGAGGATTTGAGGCATTGAGTGATAGAAAGTTATAGATAGAGACAGAGTTGTCCTTGCTCTCTCTCTTTCTCTGACAGGGTGATTTTAAGGTGCTTTACTAGAGTGAGTAATAAGAGGAGGTGTTGCCAGAGTAATTACATAGCACATTAAAGGCTTTTACAAACATTAGTGTTCCTCCTCTACCCAGTGGGATGGCTAGCTCGCAAATGACTAAAAAAAATCACTACAAGATAGATGGATGGGCAGAAAGACAGGAGTCTGAGGAGATAAAGTGGAAGGACAGAGAGCAGGTAGACAGACGTGGTTGACTCCAACTCACATTAGTTCATGACGAAAAAAAAAAAGGTTCAGATGAAGAAGGGGAGGAGGAGAAGAAGAAGAAAGAATGAAAAAATGACATCCAGGACTCAGAATCCAACAAAAACCACATCTGGTTTCCTCATCAAGAGGGATCCAGCCCGTGGAATGCGGGACGCATGGCCCTGACCTCATATTCTAAATATACATAGTCATACCATACATCTTACAGCGGCACATGCCCTAAGCCTTCCAGCCCACGCCAATCTACCACCTATTGCCTTCGCATAGGCATGCAATGCATATAGAGCATACATAGAAACCACAAGAAAACACTCTTAGCCCAACTTGTAGTTCAGTGGATGAGATATTGCTGTGAAAGAATTGGACAGGATGTAGAGAAAATTGGGTTGTTCAAGTTTTATTTGAATGGTGCTAGCTTTCTAAATAGTTTCTGAAAGGGAAACCTTCTGTTGCAGGTTGCTACATAAAACCATTAAGGGTTCCACACTTTTGGGTGCTAGATAGAACTTCTTAGAGAAGTGTAGGCAGAAGATAGGTAGGGAGAGGTTAAAGAAATTAAAGTGAAGGACAGACCCTCTGCCTTCTGTCTTGTTCCAACCATAGCGTGCGTTACTGAGCAAAACACGTTTGCTTTATTTTTCGTTACCCAGGTGCTGCAAAGGACAAATTCCATAGCTTGCTGCTGCAGCGCAATACAATGACCTCAGTTTGGTATTTCTGCCAATATGCTTTTATTCAGAGCCAGATAGCTGTTCAAAAACAATGCCTGCTGTTAATTACTCAATTACGCATTCATTCTCCCAGCTTTGTATAGCTCTTTAGACACTGGACATGAAATGGCCCTTTCTCATTCGAGCCTCTTTTAAAGTGACCCAAACCTCCACAACAAAGCCAAAAGTTTTGGCTGGAGTGCCATACCTGTTAGTAATTTCTGGCAAAGTTCAAAAATGTTCTCCTCCATTTAGACAAGTTCATTTGGCTTGTCAGTGTTTTCTCTGAATGTTCTAAAGCCAGCTGCAAACATTAGACTTCTTGTGTTCTTGAAAGAACAAGGACCATCAAGCCAGAGTGCCAAGTAATGTTAAGGATAAATTTACTACCACTTGCATACATTGACTTCTCATGAAGAAGAAGTTCATATGAGCACTATGACGTATCGCAAATAAACTGGCCAATCTGTCCCTTTTGCAGCAGATCATTTTGGCAGATGATTGGTTAAAGAATTGGTCCCAGAATGCACAGGCATGGATGTGATTAAAATCCTGAAAAGAAACTCATATTTTGAGTACTATCCCACTTGTCAAGACACACAGTTTGTTTAACGAATACCAAACCAACACATCAAGCATGGCGGTGATTCTTAAGAACTGATTGGCTGAGGGCCTGACAAACTGAGTTTCATATGCTACAAAAAAGGAGATCTTACTGGAATTTCTGAGGCCTGGAGAATGGACCTGTTACCAATGACTTTCACTTTAGCTACAGTACACTTGAGACCTTGGTATATTTAGTCCAACCATTACCTTCTTCTGGCCTTTACTTTTAGGAACAGATGGTTCTCCATCAAAGTGTGGTTGGATATACTTAGTGATTATAGCGGCCAGGTGGAGAGCTCACTTCAATGAGAGCTAATTGAAAGACTAACACCAAATGGTCCTGCTTCGTTTGAGTGGATTCTCATCACATGGGAGAGAATACAAGCTGTCAAATATCATTGCTGGTGTTCCAAATGCGCTTGCTGATGTTATCATTTTAAACAATTCTGTATTTCTTTTAACAAGAACCTCACGTCGCACAATGAGAAAAGCAAAGTTATTCCTCATCTTGTGTGTCCCTTGAGTCCGTGAGACAGCTGTGACGGATTCCAAACATGAAGCAACACTCACTCACTTTCCCAGGATTAATCTCAGAGCTTGAGGGCCGACACCCCACCACCAACATCGCAGCTAATAAAAACAATATTTAATTTCTTATTCTTTCTCTGTCTCTCTTTTTCTTTTGCTCATACCTCCTTCATCTCTCCATGGCAGTAACACACACACACACACACACACATGGGTGTGAGTGTTGCACTCTAATTAGTTCCTGTCCTGTTTATCACACATCTGTCCATGTTCATGCTACAAGTGTCTAACAGGTTCTCATTTCAAAGAGCCGTGTTGAACACATTCCACCAGAGCCCATCATCAAAGACACTTAATAAAGTGTCTCATACATTTACACGTTGGTTTAAATTTAGAGGCTTGTTGATAAAAGGGGTTCCATTGCAGATAATGACTTTATGAAAAGACGTGCCGTGCCGCAACAGACGTTCTATCAAGTGCCTCTTTAATAAGAACCATAAGACTGGAGCTCAGAAATGTAATCACCAAAGCACTAGCCAACCAGGCCTACACACACCATGAAAACCACAAGAAACAAGGCCTGGATTAATTGACTATTCCTGATATCACAAAGAGTGATTGGAATGAAGTTGTTAGTGACGGTACTAACAATGAATAACTTCAATATGTGATTTGTTTACGATTCACTGTGGTTTGCTATGAAATCAACACAATTCATTTCATTTTTGCCAACTAGTTTATTGTGATCTAGGTTGATCCAGTTTATCCAAGGAACATTCAGTGCAAGTACACAGTGCAAATGCTCACCAGTACATAATGGAACATAATGCACTTACACGCTGAAGAAATTTACAATAGTCTGTCCACTAAACAGCCTGCTTTTGGGAGGTCAGACCACAGGAAGAACAAGCCAACCTCAAGAAGGAACAGGATTGAACCCCAGAGTCCCATACTGTTGGTTTGAGGCAACAACACTGCAACTCAGTAAATGACTGTTAATTATTGTTAATTAGGATGTAAGAAGCTGACTTGTATAACTATTTATAACCATCAAACAAGCTGTATGTCCCAGAACTTAAACTTAACCATTGGGAACACAATGATATTGTCAAATATAGGGTGTTTCTGTAGTGCAGTGGATCACTGCCTCCAGTGTGTTCAGTGTTCAGTTCTGAGCTTGGGGATACTATCTGACTGGAGTTTTACTTCCCATGTCTGTGTGGGTTTCTTCTGAGATCCCCAGTTTGCTACCGCACCAAGAAACATGTCAAGCGGTGGATTGGCTATGATAACTTGCCCCTGTATGTAAATGTGTTTGAATGTATGTGTGCATGGTGCCCTGTGATGGACTGGTGTCCCATCCAGAATGCATTGCTGTCTCATACCCAGGGAGCCTGGGTTAGGCTCTGGATCCATTACAGCCCTGACCAAGATAAAGGTGTCATTGGGCATAAATGAGTGCTAATAAATAATCCATCCATCTCCATGCCATTTTATCCTGTTCAGGGTCGCGTTGGTGCTAGAGCCTATCTCCGCTGAGTTCGGGTGAGAGGCGGGGTACACCCTGGGTAGGTTGCCAGTCCACCACAGGGCTGACACATAGAGACATACAACCATTCGCACTCACATTCACACCTATGGGCAATTTTGAGTAGCCAATCTGCCTAATGTCCATGTGGGAGGAACCCGGACTACCTGGATGAAACCCACGTTGGCACAGGGAGGGCATGCAAACTCCACACAGAACGGTGTGGACCAAACCCAGGGCCTTCCTTCTGTGAAGCGACAGTGCTAACCACTAAGCCACCATGCCACCTGGTAATAAATAATAATAACAAATAATAAAGCACATCTATCTCCTAAACTATGTAAAGATGAGTCTGGTTGGTTTTCTCAAACTGACAAAAGCAGCATGAGGTCATTTGACAGCACAAAGTCTTGTATAGGACATATGTGAGCAGTTACATGACAAAAGAAAATGGAAGCATGGAAACAAGCCCATCATTTTTCACTGTGTGGTGACAGTATGGTGTTGTAGCAGTGCAGCACAGCACACACCACACGCACACGCCACACACATGTGTCTAGGAGCAGTGCAGAACATCTGCAGCTGGTGGGCCACAGCCAGACTCAGGTCCTGTTAACACTGTGACCTTCAGCTAAGCCCTACAGCAGACCTGACATAAATACCAGCATTAAAACACAGCAGGGCTAGGTTATGTGTGTGTGTGTGTATGTGTGTGTGTCAGCCCAATGTGTGAGAAAGACAGCTTTGGGGCCTTGGAACATATATACCATGCATACAATCACTCACACACACACACACACACACACACATACACACACACACACACACACACACACGGCTGCAGCAGCCACAGAGGCAACTCTTAGGTCTTTGGCTGGACCTGTATTGACGTGGGGTGATGGATGTTAATTGCAGGACCGAATGGCTGTATTGAACAGGCTTCAGAAAGCGCCTGCAGAGCTGGACCCAGAGCAGGGGAGAGAGAGAGGGAGAAAGCAAAAGAGAGAGGGAGCATGTGAGAGTGAGAGAGAGCCAGATGAGCAGCCAAGAAGGACTCAACAACTGACACCTCTCGCACCACTGCCCAATGCAAAGCAAGCCATCTCAAACAAAGACAATACTGGCTGCAGTCATGATTGTGTGTGTGTGAGTTTAAAGGAAAAGGAGATCGAGAGAGAGAGAGAGAGAGAGAGAGAGAGAGAGAGAGAGAGAGAGTATGTGTGTAAATGTCTCAGCCAAAGATCAATAGCCCGAAGCTGCAAAAGCAAAGACATGGGCAATCAATACTCGGGCCACAAGCAGCGTGAAACGGCCAAAGGAGGGAGAGAAAAAAGACATGAAGAATTAAAGAGACAGAGCAAAACGTTGGAAAAAAATGAATTAGACACAGAATGGGGTCAAATAAAGCAATTTGACAGAAATCTCTGCTAGAAAGACAAAAGAAATACAGCGGACGTGCTTGAACTTGTGGAATAATCCCCAAATTGATTGTCTTTAGGTTCAATTTTCAGGGTCTGCATTAACAGACTCATTTGTTGTTACTATACCAGTGTGAGGAAAAGTGTTGGGAACTTAAATCATCAGTTTAATAACTTCTTGTCTATAGTAAGTGTGTATAAGAAGTATACTATATTCAGTATAAAATTATAGTAAGTAGAGAATGAGAATAAACGTACAAATTGGCATTTATGTTTTAATCGTTAACTGCAGTTAATGTATCATTAGTATTAGGATGGCATGGACACGCAGTAGTTTATGTGAGTGCCACACAGTACCAGGTGTCCTGGTTCAATCCCAGCACTGTGGTTACTATCTGCTTGGAGTTTCTCTGCATGTTCTCCTTGTGTCCACATGGGTTTCCTTTGGGTTCACTGGTTTCCTCCAACCTCACAAAAACATACCAATAGAGGAATTGACTACTGTATATGTACTGTAATATGTGTGTGTGTGTGTGTGTGTGTGTGTGTGTGTGTGTGTGTGTGTGTTCCACCTCATGCCCAGTGTTTGAAGGATAAACTCAGGATCTTCTCCAACCCTGCGATGATACAAATGTATGTATGCATACTTTCCAATCCTACTCCTAGATTGTCCCTGCGTTCACAGTTTTGATGATTTTCCTAGTCTAATACTCCCAATTCACCCACGTTATATTTTGCTCATCCAGGGATACAATGCATTCTTCAAATTGACAGACGCACACACTTGTTTCAGCAACAGGTTCTGTATGTATGCTTGTTCTCCCAAGTAGTGCCCCCTAGTGATAACTCCTGAGTAGTAACAAAGGTCACTGGACAGCTGGAGCCTGCACCTTAGGGATGCTGAAAGGACTCCATGGCTTTAGTCCCTGCATGGAAGATGAATTTATGTTGGATCTCATTTGCCTCGGTTTCTTCCTCTGACAAACAGCTCTCCATCCAACAGCACATTCTTCACAAAGTGCAAGAGGTCAGACAAGGAGCAGCCAGGTCACAAGTTGGAGGATGAAACACTACACATGAGTGTACATTAAATGAGGACTGGAGACACTGGAGAGCTGACCTGTAATTTGCAATCCGTTGCCATAAATGATCTACTCTCCCTGATGGACCACTATTAATAATCACACACACACACACCCCCGACACAAGCGCGCGCACGACCAGTATCATTACTTTCTGAGGATGAAAAACCCCTGCACATAGCAGTCACAGTATTGTAGTGTGGGGTATGTGCGTGAGAGTGTGAGAAAGACAGAAAGAAGAGTGAAAGGGAGGGAGAGTGAGTGTGTTGGCTTGGCTGACCGTCTGCGGTTCTGTCGCGGTAAGGGGGAGGTGGTGGTGGTGGTGGTGGTGGAAGGGGGGCAGAGCGGGCGTTGCTGCCGAATTCCCTGAGAAATGTTCCTTTTGGAGCCGACCCTGTGCTTACATACCTCCCTCTCCCTTTCAGACTCTCCTCTCTTCCCTTGCACTGTTATGAAACCCAGGATCCTAAAACGCATCACTCTTTCAAAAGGCACTAAAAAAAAAAAAAAAAAAAAAAACCCGTGCGCAAAGAAACTTTTGGTTACCTTAATGCGCCGCGTCCTAGCCCTACTCCTGGAGTAGCCCTGCGCTGCACATTTGTTTTGGGGCGTTTTCCGTGCGCCAGCATCCGCCTGAGCCTCGTCACGCGCTTGTTAATGAGCTGATGGGCTGAGTCAGGTGTGTTGTGCCAGGGGCACACTAATAATGTGCAGTTAATAGGGACTTCGGGAGCTGGGTTTGCGAAAATACAGTCATAAAAGCCAAGTAGGTGATGGAGGCGCAGGCGAAGTCCCCCGGTGTCTTGTTGTCCCGGTGTCTGCCCCGGTGGGAACAGAGACAGATAGACCTCACGGTCCCGTTGGGGAAGGCGCTAAAACTGCGCTGACACCGCGCCCTCAGTTACGCGCGCGCGCGCACACACACACACACACACACACACACACGGGTGTGTTTTTGCTCGCAGTCAGTCGGCATCGTTGCGCAC
>JAQMCW010000012.1:5414558-5429938 GCA_030068335.1 Chrysichthys cranchii
CAACAACAACAACAACAACAACAACAACAACAACAACAACAACAACAACAAACAAACAAACAAACAAACAAACAAACCAAATATCCCTGCACAGACGGATCGTGTGATGTTTTCTTTTGGAACCCAGGCGTTTGCAGCTGCTGCTTGCTTAGTGGAGCCGCAAACTTTCTCTGCTTAAAGATAAATAATTAAAAAGCTCGGATCACATGCTACCCCCCTCCTTCAAACAATTTTAGATGATGTCATTGCACTGCGTTTTTGGCCAGAGCTCCAGGAGACGCGCAGCCGGCCAGAGAGCGCGGTGACCTCCCGAAAATCAGGTGCACAGCCGCTAGGGTGAGTCTCACGGGTGCCTGGACCTCCCAAGCGCATCTGTCCCTTTTTTTCTCCCTCCATCATCTGAGCTGGACAGGACCTGACCGTGCGCCGACTCCCACAGTTCTTCGTGGACCCCTCGCAGCCATGCCCGAGGCCGACTGGCGGCGCTTGATGTGCCCCGCGCCGCGCGCAAATCTCCGTCGCTCCTCCGGCCGCTCAGTCCGCCTCTCCTTTCCTCTCTCCTCTTATCTGTGTCAGTCCACAGACCTCTCGTGTCATGTTCGTTCCGGAGTCTCTCAGTTTTAAAAGGACCATAAGACCCGTGACGGACACTTTGAGGAAGTGAACGTGAGAATTGAAAGGTATTTGGAGTCCTCGGAGGTTCATTTCGCGCGCACTCCCCTCCTCGGGTTATCATCGGACCGGAAGTGGAGCGAGGACACCCGGTAAACTTGGCTTCACCTGTTACCCGTAACCCGTGTAGAATACCAGCTGTTATGTCCTAACCCCCCACTTCTGCTCTCCTCCTCCCGCCTGCTCTGCCCCGCCCCCGAGCCGTTACCAAGCGCGCAAGAACAACCGCCGTTACAGCCGCTCCCGGTGGCACGCTCTCCGCGCGCTCCTCACTGACACACGCACGCACGCACACGCACACACACGCACGCACCTCCTTCCAAAGGGGGAAGCTATGCCCGCCGCCCGGTGCCGGCGGGAGCGTCCGCTGACCTTGTGACCTTTCCGTCGGGATTACACCGGCGGGATAGAAACGTGTGAACTTTGGAGGAATCGAAGGAGACCCGGCATTCATTTGCTTCCGAAGACGCACGGAGCGACTCGGCCGGACGCAGGGAGCGATGCGGTCCTTCCTCTCTACCCTGGCTGTCTTGTAAGTCATTAATTACCGAATGCTGAACTCCTGCACATGCGTGTTCATGCAAGCCGTTTCCTGTAAAGTGTAATGCGTAAAATATTTACCCTGTTAAAAGAGAAGCTATGCGGAATTATGCATTTGCTACACGCTTCACTTCCCAGTGACTAACCGTGAGTCTTTTGCATGCATAATCACAAAACGCACGAAATGACATCACCCCCTCTGGGTTGCCATGGTCACGGATGTCAATCAGACATGCTGTCAGGTAAAGAGTGCCA
The DNA here is from genome assembly GCA_030068335.1 of Chrysichthys cranchii. Lineage (NCBI taxonomy): Eukaryota > Metazoa > Chordata > Actinopteri > Siluriformes > Claroteidae > Chrysichthys > Chrysichthys cranchii. The sequence continues at coordinate 5,416,026 of JAQMCW010000012.1, forward strand.
TATCCAAAGAAAACAAACCTCAGAATTTCTGCAGGGCTCTCCCAAAGTGTGACCACAACCTCCCCCCCCCCTTTTTTTATTTTCCTTTTCCTATTTGTCCTCTCCTTGCTTCAACACATGGCATTCATCTTGAGGTGGCTGTCATTGTTCTTTTGTCAGACTGCACACAGGTTGACCCCTCTCCTGCTTTCTTTCTTTCTTTCTTTCTTTCTTTCTTTCTTTCTTTCTTTCTTTCTTTCTATTTCTCCCCAGAAACCACACTTTATCTAATAATTTATATTATTAACTGGATAGAGACTGGGAAGTTATTTGCTGTATGGATGCAGAGAAATCAAGAAATTTGGTCAACGTCTCCTGGAAGACCGATACACACAGCAGACGAGGACAGCTTCTAGGAATTACAGTAATCTGTACTGTATTTGCTGGGCATTTTTAAAGTTCCCCCAAATGATGGGAAAATGCCTTTTTTTGGGTGGGGGTGTGGGGGGGGGAGTATAAAAAATGCATTCCATAGAGATGATCTAATATACGTTGTTTAGATTTGTTTTTAAAAAGTGGCCCACTTAGTGACTTTCATTCAATGCTGAAGAAGGATGAAGCCTTGTGAAGTATCAGGATCAGGTGTAGGAGTCATTTTGTGATTATGCACATATGCATATTTTTTAGAGCGCAAAGTCTACAAATGTCAATATGAAGTGTTTGTGTTTCTCATCTAAACCTTAACCACTAAACCTTACCACATGTGCAGCACTCAATTCTGCACAGACTGAGAGAGGTGCAATAGGATCCATCTATTTCAATTGAACTCTTGTATTTCATCACCCTCAAGTCTCTTGTGTGCAGTCCAGAACCAACTGCTTCCTCCGGGCCCTTGGCCTCAGCCTGCCTCGCAGATGTGAAAGGTGCACTGTGTAATGTGGCAGTAATACTACATTGCAAGCTGATTAGCTGGTTTGTGTTCCTGCCATACTGCTTAAGCCGAGACACTCAGTCAAAACCTGTGTGAGACAATGAACTCTGCTTGAAAGGCACACAGGGAAGAGGGTTAGGGGTGATTTGGGATAGAACTCCACTTTCCACACCTTTAGGACAAATCCTGTCTCAGGTCTGATGATGTCACACTGCCTTGCTTGTTTTGGCTCATGACCACACAGTGCTGTAAAGTAAGAGCTCCCAGCTACTCTTTCTCTGTCCCTCCTCCCTCCCTCCCCCTTTCTGGTTGGCTTCAGGGTTGATGCGGTTTTGGAGGGATAGGGGGAATCCGAAGTTGCAGCTAAAAGTTTTTTTTTTTTTCCTCTTCTCATTTTCTCTTCTTTTTGAGCTTTCTCCCTCTCTCAGCGTAACTGCGTTGTTTGAACAGCTGAGAATTCTTACCGAGCTCTGAGCCATTTTCACCTGCACTGCCAGCGCTGGCAGGTAGATGAAGCATGCATACATCACAGCAGGCAGCCAGTGCTCATATGTCTGCAAGCAGGATGCATAAATATGGAGATAGCATGCATGAATGCAGATGAAATCAATAACACCCCATGAACAGCAGCCAGCAATCATACAGTAAATTGCATATTGACTAAGCACTGTAAAATCTGCACAGATTTACAGTTTAACAATACTTGGATTTAAACTCCGATACAGTCCGATACAGTGTGGAGTTAATGTGTGTGGAGATACACACACGCATAAGGGTGGTGAGACGAGGTGAGTTAAGAGATATTTACAGACATGTACAGAATACGTGTAAACATGAAATTTACATTTTGGAGAAAGCTGATGATGCCATTCTTACACAGTGATGTGAAGCCGCTTGGCTTTCACTTTGGTGCTTTCTTTTCTTTCTGTTAAATGTATGGTTGTCTGTGTGTTTGTGGATATACTCATTTAAAGACTGGCAAGTACTTCTGGGGAGAAGATAGGGGTACTTCTGTGTACGTATGCAACATGTACGTTTATGGTATCGGAGCATGTTTGGATTTTAATGCCTTGAGGTTTATACTGGGCATAATAATAAGGACTCGGCCTTATTTACGAATCTTCATAAATTTGTGTTATAATGTTTTCATAGGCCAAACTGAACCAAAAATTCTATAAAGTTTCCACGAACATTCATGACACAACAGATTTACATTTAGGGATACGAAGAAGAAAAAAACTCCATTAAAGCCAAAGCTCACAGAAAGCTGAAATCAACAAAATGATTACTCCAGAAAGCAGCTCAGTCTCTGCTTAGTTAAAAGCTTATCTGTAAATGAGTGTGTCTAAAAAATGTGCCACCAGGAAGCAGTAATAAACCAGACAGCATGGATCAATGTAATAGTAGAATGCATACAGAGCACAGGTCGTGACCTGTATGTATATGTGTGAGGTTAGTACCTGAAACCACTGGATTCCTCTCCACAAGTGTAGACCTGGTCAACAGATGTAGGCAATGACATCAAGCACCTGGCCGACACACTCTACTACTCGTATAGTCTGTACCTACAGGTGCAAAGTCAGCACACACAGGTGCACAAAAACCACAGACACACAGTCAGCTTGCCAGCACATACCACTGCTCACTCCATATGCACTGACCCCAAGCTGGTGCATTCCCCAGTGTGCACACATACCGAACCAGTCTGCTCGGATATAAAGCCGTCATGCACAGCTTATATGACCCAAGGCGTTCGTTCTAGACCATTTTGCAGCCAGGGAAGACAGCCAGTGGGAAATACAGAGACGACCACCCTGCAAAAAAAGGATGATAGCCAGTAAGATATACAGAGACATAAAGCCAGTGCTGTTCAACCCCATTGGCAGTTTGCAGTTATGCATGGCCAATGAAGGTATTCTCACAGACAGAGTGCAAACACACATTGGGCCAGTATGGGAAGGCGTGAGGACAAGATGAATCAGAGAGGTTATGGAAAGAGATGAGGAGACCAAGTCATGTCATTCAGATAATTTTCCAGCAGCACCATTCAAACATCTGAGGCATCTGTCTCCCTCTCTCATGCTCCCTAACTTTGACTTCCTCTTACTAATGAGGCTCTACATCCAAATAGTTCCCTCTATTTCTCTTTCTGTCTGTCTCTATTTCAGGATGGGAGTCCTAAGAGTCAACCTAAAGTTTCTAGAACGTTCTTCATGGTCTAGTAAATCTGGGAAGTTAATTTGATTGAGCAGAATGGACACTGTGACGAGAGCCGTCACTACAGTGGGATTTGCTATCTTTAAATATTCTGATCATCTTATTTGGAAAACTTGTGTTAAACATATGGACATATGTCAGACAGGTGTTATTGTGTCAGAAGATTTAGGTCCCTATTATGTTTCAGAATGCAGATGCAGTCCACATTTACCACCAGTTTACCAGGGAGAAGGGTGAAGAATGTAGGGTTGGATTCTTCCAGTTTCCAGTTTGACAGTTATATACAACGTTGATTCCAATTCCAATATCAAATAGTTATACTTTCAGTGGTTTTATGGTCTAGTTTGGGGTAACTTGGGTTAAGAGAGAGGATCAAAAGAATGAAAGAGTTTAATTTTTGCTACTTTTAAGGAGCGATGGAGTTTGTTGGAAGCCCAGTTATGGTGACAGTTATTGCACATTGTGGTGTGTGTGTGTGTGTGTGTGTGTGTGTGTGTGTGTGTGTGTGTGTGTGTGCACTATTTGTTACCTACTACAAAATAAAATGTTCTGGTAATGCCATTATAAATAAAATTGGCATAGAAGGTAAGATTAATTTGGATAAACCTTGCCGTACTCAAGGTAAAAACGGTCAGGATTAGTGGAAGATGTGAGGGATTTGTTTTATCCTCACAAACAAATTTTGTGTGTGGTCAGAAAAAAAGTCAAAGTAGTTCAACATAGTTTTGTTGTTGTTCCAAATCTATTTCAGATTAAATGGGATTGACCTCTTGGTCAGATGGAACTGTTTAAGGTTCAACCGAATAATGGACTATTTTTAAAATTGCCGAGTAGTAAAAAATAACACAGCTGCTACAGGGACTAGATATTTAAAAAAATATATTGTGAACATTCAACTATAATGGTTCTCTGGGTGTAATGGGAAAGTATGTTTGTAGGTGCACATGTGTGTTGCATGGCCAGACAGTGATATGTCAAGTGTAACATGTGAACACCTGTTTTTTGAGATTACAAATAAAATACCAGGGATCTGGATAATGCAATATGGGAAAATGTTAGGGTTTTTTTGATGTGGTGAGACACAGTGTAAAAAAAGGGTTATGAATGTGTGTATAGAGAAATATCTGATGTGAAGAGAAGTGACTTGTGTGTGCATGTTCCTAATTACAGTTATATGTATGGGAGTCTGAGTGTGTGTTCAGCATCTGTGTGCCTGCTTTGCTGCAGCTGCCAGCTGCCGACACTGTTTCTCCGTTTTTATTTTCCCTCGTTCTGTTTCTCGCTCTCATATCTCTTCGTGGCTGGGACAGCGTGGGGGAGTCTTCCCATTCGCCTTAAACCAGACAGGGAAACATGAGAGGAAGGGAGAGCAAGGAAAGAGGATTTAAAAATGACAAGATGAGAAACACTCGTTCAATTCTTTTCATATCTCTTCCATTATGCTCGTTTTTTTGGGACACCGCCTCATGTTTTTCGCCCGCTGTCCTCCGACTGAATGGAAGTGATGTAATAATGAGGTGTGAGGTCTCACGATGTAAACAAGGAACCAGGTCCAGTCGAATCATTCCAAATAAATCATAGGCTTATCGCATTTGCAAAAATATCATTAATATTGCTGTGAAGCCACGGCTCGGCCACAATTCAAAGACAGTATTTCATAATAGAGAGTGTAATTGACTAGGAATCCCAGTGTTAACTGCTTGGTGACCTATTACATTAGTAATCAGTGACTGAATGCTTGGATATGAGTGTGAGAGAACGATTGGAGTTCCACTAATGCAGTACTGCTGGAGCCACAGGGCTACTTAAGGACATCCACCATAGAGCCATTTCTCACCCAAGCATTCATTGACACTTACTCACATAGTTCATATATATCCAACAGCAATGTACGGTTACTAATCTGAATCAGGGTCGATTTGCATTCTGGTTGATTACCTCTTTCCATTTCCTGTTGCATAACCCTAAACAGGAATGTAGGAGGAGTTGATTTGAATTTGTGAAGTGGAAACATCATTTCTCTTACGATACTAGTCTTGGTAGCCAACACCAACAACGGTAGCAGCACTGGAAGATGTCTAAAATGTCTATTTACCTTTTGCTCAGCACTTGATTTCATGTAAAGAGAAACATAAAGACCAAACAGAACCTTACAGATTTTTCATTGAACTTGATGGAAATATTATCAGACACTCCTGACAAATGCGATACTGTACTGACTGGTTGAACTGCAGTACGTTGTCAATTCTTGGTTTCCATGCAAGAAGAGTCATGCCACTTCCAAGTGGGAAGTTGAACAGAGCATTAGTTCCTGTACCGAAGTAGCAGAAACTTTTTTAGTGCACTTAAATTTTGGTAGACCAACAACTTTTTGAGACATACTAAATATCAGTGATTGATTCATAACAAAATCACATTAACTAAACATAAAAAAAAAACGTTTAGCAAATAATTAATTTCTACAATGCTAAAAAATAGGAACCCATTCAGGACGGTGTAGTTCTTGTTCGTTTGTTGTGGTCCAGAAAAGGTTCCATTTTAAGAACATCTGAGGAAAAATGGCTACTCTTCCTCCCCAGTGGTCTGGTCAGTTTACTATCACAACATTTCCATCAGTGCCAGTGTTGACATCACACTCCCAGCACCACCCAGAAAGAGAGAAAACACTGAAAGAAAAAATAGATAAAGAATGAGAATGGGAGTGAGAGAGGACCTTATTATAAAGTGTGTTCAACTGTTGATTTGCTGATATCTGTGTGTAGTAAAAGATCAAGAGATATAAAGAAGGGTATACCAAAGACAAGTGAAGTAGATGACAGTGGGGGAGAGGAAAGAGGAAAAGGGAGGGGAAGTAGAAAAGTTCTTAGGGCTTGTTTATATGCAGTGAGTTGCCAGGCACTGGGCAGTGGGATTCTGTGTTCACCCGCAGGTTTTACTCTTGTACAGGGTACTTAAACAAGGCACACCCATCTCTGGAGTGTACTTACATAGTACATAGCATTATGGAACATGTGTGCACACTCACACTTACAGCATGCATAACACATCCCCGGAGCCTCAGCACACACATCTTTGGCACATATACACTGATACACTTCATTAGAGCACACAACACACCCTCCCCATGCCTAACCGGAGCCGATCTCAGCAGGACCAAGCTTTGAAAGTAGACCTAGAATCAGATTTTGATTAAAATCACATGACTGACTCTGGTATGGCTGTAAGACATTATTATCAAGCAGAATGCAGGATGGTGGTTTAAATTCATTATTTATAATAACAGTACAGTTATTATGCTTTTTGTAGGCTCTGCTTTGACTTCAGTCAGTTTTCTGTGTGTGCAAAAAGATTGGTGCCTGACTCAAGAGGGGAAGAGGAAAAGGCAGGCATTAGGACCCTGAAGACTAGGTCAGAGGACATTGGTGCGTCCTTTCAGAGAGGTTGCTGTGTGAACAGAAAACTTGTTTCCATTAAAAAAGACATATAATCATTTAACTAACCTGAACTAACTAACATAAACATGAGTAAGCTGAACCTTACTGATGAAATATACGAAATCCATAATATACAGAAGCATTAACAATTTTTTTTATTGTTCTGAGACTGATCTTAATATAAAAAGGTTCTACAGCATAGTGAATGAATGCCAAATAGTTCCTTATAATACTACAATCTTCTATCATAGCAAGTACCGCACACTGACTAACTTTAACACAGGTTTGCCAACCCTTTTTGGGGAAAATGGCAAATGCCTGCTCAAAAGTCACTAGAAGTCCCCAGATGATGCCAAAGAGTACTTCAGTGAATGAACTTAATTATTTGCACATCAAAGGGTGTTGCATGAAGACGGAGACACTGAGAATAGAACAGAAAACAATATAAATGATTTTTTAATAGAAAGAAGAAGTCTGTTCATGACATCACAAACAAATTATTTACATATTTACAGAAGAATTTCTTTTAAGAAATGAAGCACTAGTAAGTAGTATATAGTAGTAATATAGTCAAGGAAAGAGATGAAGAATAAAGAAGTGCATAGATGGTACAAACAATGCTGATCATCGACTGGTCTTTGGGAACAACTTCGTCAACTGAGTCAGGCTTTACACATATAACCATCAGCTCCGATGTGAGGTGGAGTGACGTATTGAGTACAGGACAGTCACTAATGCCTACTCAAAATGTTGTTGGTTTGTTGCTAAACTCTTTTTTTTTTTTTAATTAGGTTGCTAAATTGGCAACCCTGCTTTACAAATGGAAAGAGTGATTTGGGGGGTCATTTTGGGTGACCAGCATCTTAAACAAATCCAGAAAAGTTGGAGTTTTACCTTACATTAGCATTAATATGTTACCTAAGATTGTATTGTGGGGAGGGATTGTATCTTTTGTGTATTGCTGTCACAATACTGACCTTTTAAACACTATTTATTGTTTTTTGAGCACTCTGACCAATCTCTGTGGATGTTTTGGTCAATTAGCCGAATCCAAAAACAGCTGTAAATTTTGGCCAGATGAATCCAGACCAGTATTTAGCTCTGACACGTCAATACTTTATAGTTTGTCGTTGATATACTGGAATGCATAGCATAAATATAATGCTCAATATTAAATGCAGTGTGCATATTTATATAAATTTATATAATGTATATACATTTTCTATGTTTTTTTGATTTACGTTCCTGAACACCTGGCTTGAGCTGTTTTTTTCAGGGTTTTTTTTTCAAAATCACTGACTACACCTTTAAGGGGTTTATTGGACTACATTTCTGATGTTTATATGGGATTTTTACAACAAATACCAGCTATGCTACTTCTCTTGTTCTTGCTTCAAATATGCTTTCAACTATGCCTCTGACATCTGTTTTAGACAACCACTGGACTCAAGCCAAGAGTTGCTTTAAGGCTGTTGTCACAATTTCTGATGTTTCTTACAAAGCTCACGCACCCTGAAGAGAACCTGAAAGCAACTGTTTGAGCTCTGCTAGGCCAGGCTGAAGGGCTCCTGGCAAGAGCTCGTTTCACCCTTGCTCTGAACTACCCCATTTGCTTTTAACACAGCGCAAATGGTTCTTGCACAAAACACTGTCCAAGTTTCCATACAAATGTGAGCAATGCCTCAAATGTCAACTTTTTCCTCTCCCAAAGTGAGGAGATTAAAGATGGCAGACAGAGGAGGGAAAAGAGAACAGGGTTGCATCCAAAATCAGGGCACACTCCCTTCCATCCCGTCCACCTCCTGGGCTGCGGAGATGAATCAGGAGATTATCAGGCATTTAACATTCTGACAGATTCAGCATCCAGCTCGCTGGGAGGTAGAGAAGGAGTTGTGATCTTATTGTTTATAACTTTCAGATCTAGCCAAATGGTCTTAAGGCAGGATGACTATTAAGAGTTTAGGGATTGGAGAGAACTCCCAGAAGTCTTCTAGGAGTCATTAGGGTGTGTCCCAATTAAACCATCCTTGTCATCAACCTTCACAGTCATGTTTATCACCGTGATTGGGAAACTAATCTAAATGTGAGTGCTTATGGCTCAGTCGGCCCGAAGGTAGCATGACCAGAAGAAGTCTGGGGTATTCCACAAATCCAGCTCCAGAGGATCGAGGCATTATAAATGATAATGTTCTCCTTTCTCATTTCAGGTGTATCCAGATGATGCTGGTGATGTGCAATCCCCTGCAGGTAAGTTAATTTATGTGCATGTGTGTGTGTTCATGTGTGTGTGTGTGTGTGTGTGTGTGTAGGTTTTACAGGTCAAGTTTCTTCAGCTATTAACATTAGACTGTTAGATTAGACTATATGATGAATTTCAGTTAAGCAAGTAAAGCAAATCAGTCATATTAAGAACAAAGTCATTGTGGTAGTCATAATTTGTGAAGAATCCACAGCTTATGGTATTTTTTGGATTAAAACTGTAAGACTTTGTGTAATAGTTGTTTAATTCTACGAACAAGAAACTGTCTAACTAAGTTTCTAACTTAGAAAATGAAGAAAATTCCAGTTGGAAACAGAAAGCCAGAAATGAAAACAGAAGGTTTAAAAAAAGCCTTTAAAACATCAAAATATCAAGGCTTTTGTGTATGCTTAATACCAGGGAGTAGGTATAGAGTAATGCACCCTATCTAGCTTTCTGTCTGTATACTAATGGTTCACACATTGCATTGATTTCGAATGATGATTTTGAAATGTTTTTTTTTAATATGAGTATGGTTTTAAACAGTTTTAAACTGTTGAAGGAAGTGAATCCTAAAAACCCCTGTTCTGAGATGTATTGCTGTATTTCTAAGAATTTACTTTTGTGAGAAAAGGGAGATATCAAGGGTATCAGGGGATTGATAAGACACCTGCATGTATATTCCTCTGTCTGCAGGTGTTCGGAGTTGATGGCGTGAACTTCAGCATGCACGTGGAGAATCAGACTCGTGCACGAGACCCCATGAGCCGGCGACAGCCTCGAGTCTACCAGCTCTACAGTCGCACCAGCTGCAAACATGTCCAAGTGCTCGGCCGCCGGATCAGCGCCCGTGGAGAGGACGGAGACAAATTCGGTAACAACATACACACGTACACAAGAGGCTCTGGCTCATTCTCTGACTCATCCAATATAAATATAAAATCTTTTAGTGCAGTTATTTAGCACTCATTTGTCATTATTCATTATACACTAAGGAACAGCTCTTTAGTGACAGTGATAGAGTGGTAAAGCTTTAAATCGATAAATATCACTACAATTAGATGCCAAATAATTAGGACATAAACATGCCATCGCGGTTAATTAACTGCACAATTAATTCATGCCTACTCTCACTCCATTTACTTTACTTCTCTGGCTTTCTTTCATTCTTTCCCTCTTTCTGTCTGACTCACTGTGTCTGTCTTCCTCAGTCCCGTTCAAAGGGTACAGAAAAGAACAGAAAAATAATGTCTTAGAGGGAAAAGTATGTATCTGCAGACAAGATGTTGGCAAATCGACTTGAAGATGAATATCTTGCTTATTCTGTTGCACAGAGACACACTCACATAGAGTGAGGAAAAAGGTAGTGAGGAACTTGTGTGTGGAAAACAAACACCTCAGCGACTGCTGACACTGTGATTCATGGGGGGGGGGGGGGGTGTGTGTGTGTGGAAAGAATGAACGAGAGAGGAAGAGGGAGTGAAAGATGGATACAGCAAAGTCAGCGCTGGGTGTTAGTGTGTTAGCAGCTCATCTCCTCATTGATCTCTCCATTGATCCTGCGCTTCGCCTGTGGGTTTATTTCCCTGAATGGTTTTAAAACAGCATGCTGACCATGTCCTCCCCCTCTCCCTCTCTCCTTGTTTCACTTTCACCCTTCATCTCACCTATCTTTCTCTCTCCATCCATCTATCCATCACTTCTTCCATCCTCCCCCACTCTCTCTGGATACGGTGTGGTGTGCTGCAAAGCCACACAATCAATGGCAGAGGAAGTTGAAAGATGATATGTACCTACCTTGGTGACTTTCCTGTAGTAGTGATGGCTAATACAATTACTAACACTCCAAGGCTTTTTCACCTCTTTTTTTTCTGTGCTTCTACACAGACTTTTCAGGTGGATTCACATGTAATATTCGTTCAGTTCTACCAGGCAGTAATGGGATAAAATAGTAAGATAACAAGTGATAGCAAAGATTGGGGGAAGAGAAAAGGGAGGGAGGGACGGAGAGAAAGAGCTTATTGATTGACGCTGACCCTTGCACTCGCAAAAGGTCATCTAGGATCTCGTTTTAAGGGTTTATGTTTAAACAGGCACAACCCTTGTGAAACACAGCTTACATGAATCAAACCCAGGCACACGCCTAGACGCCTACTATGCACTTACTAAACAACTTTGTTACTAAAATAACCTCTTGGGAGGGAAAAGATTGTTACACACATCATTACCTGACATTTGCTGGACAAAATAGATATGTGACTTAAAAAGATATAAAAGATATAAAAGATATTATGATATATATTGTCAATATCATAAGACATTATGTCATGAGTCTGATTTTTATGAGTTCACAGTGGGGTTTATGGTCCCATTGCTTACACTATCTCCTCAACAGATTCACATCTGTTCTTTTCCACAGCTACTGCTAACCGTATTAAAGTGAGCACAGGAAGTCAATCATTATAGACTTAAAGCAATCATTAAAGGCTAGTTATTCAGTTTCTGTGTGGTATTTACGACAACTCTCGAATTCACTGCTAAACTCAGAACATCTTGCACAGCTAATCTGAAATGAATTTAGTGTTTAGGTTTGGGGGGGAAGGGTGAATGTTTCACCTGAAACTGTAACCTCAGACATTCCCAGATTTATTGTAATAGGAAATACTCCAGTGGTTTTAAACCAAAAGTCTTTCTGTCGCATCTGAAATGAATGTACAATTACCACAGAGAAGATTTTAAATAATTAGCAGGACTACTTTGTGCACAGTTTCCCACGATAGGCTCTGAATCTGCTGTAAACCTCATCAAGACAAAACGGTCAGTAAAAATGAACGAATAAGTGAAGAATTTCAACAGATTTTGAGAAAAATGGAAAAGTTCATTATGAAGACAATATGTTTATAACTACTTCTATAACTTTTTAAGATATGCGATGATACAAAGCAAATTTAAAAGCTCCAAGTAGTACACTCTTAACAGTAATGCTTTTAGGATTAGACAAATATGGCTGAAAATATTAATGAAGCTGTTCTTATGGAGTTGAATGGAGTTTTATCCAAATTTCCTAATTATGCGTGATCCCATCATAACATCCATCCATCCATTCATCATCTATACTGCTTATGCGTCATGGTCAGGATAAAGCTGGAGCGAATGCCATATGCTATGATAAACAGAGATTATGTTGGAAAATGCTGGAGTATTCCCGTAAGCCAAATGTTGCCAAGAAAATAACAATTCCACCCAAATGAAATTTGAAATAACAATATTTTAACATTATTATAATGTTGTGTAGGTGATTGGATAGGGCAACCAGTTAGACAAAAAATAAAATTGAAAAAGATTTAGATAACGAATGTAGGATCTTATTAAATTTAGACAGTATGGCACTGTGAAAATGTACATTCATCCTGTCATTAAAAAAATCTATTAATTCCACACAAAATTGTTCAGTGGTAAGCAAATATTGTTTCATAACAATTGTAACTCATTTTAATCACCATGTTGAATTACTATAATGATTCTGGTACTGGTATCTTTACTTATGCAGCGACAATAAAGTTGAATCTAGTCTAATCTAATCTCAGCAAGAGAGACAGAAGGAAATGTCTCGAGTGTCCCTTGCACTTGATTTTCTTGTCATTGTGTGTTCAGTGGCAGTGTTGCATATACTGTATCTTTTATTTGTAACGTCCGTCTGTATGCCTGTCTTTCTGTCCCTTCACAAGCCCAGCTTGTAGTGGAGGCAGACACATTCGGCAGCCAGGTGCGAATCAGGGGGAAGGAGACCAACTACTACCTGTGTATGAACCGCAGGGGCAAGCTTGTAGGCAAGGTGACACATCTCTATGTTAGCTAAAGTTGCTTCATTTAATTCTCTGTGTGGACAATCTGAGTTCATGGCAAACTGACAAGTATTTACCCTCTCTCTCTCTCTCTCTCTCTCTCTATGGGTGTGTCTTGCCTTTGTGTGGATGATTTTCTGGATTTTCCCAGAAGGCCAGTAATCGCAGTGAGGACTGTGTCTTTATTGAGATGGTGCTCGAGAACAACTACACAGCATTAATGTCAGCACGTTACAAAGACTGGTACGTGGGCTTCACCAAAAGGGGGCGCCCTCGTCGAGGCCCACAGACACTTCTAAACCAGCAAGACGTTCATTTCATGAAGCGTCTTCCTCCAGGGGAGCAGCCGGACCACACGCCGTTTCGTTTCACCACTATCAGCAAGAGGAGCAAAAGAGTCCGTGCTGCGCGACCACGCTAACTTGCGTGCCACTTAAAGCTAGAAACCCACTGCCCCTCTAAGGGACTATGCTAACATTTAAATCAGGGCCACGGAAACTAAAGACAGCCCTAGACTACATCCCAGTAAATGGGACCATGACAACATTGAAATCAGGACCTGCTAAGAATAAAATAATAGACTAATGGGACCATGTTAATGCTAACAGGACCTGATGTTGATGAAAAGTCCAACCCCAGTTCACTGGCTAAACGTGGAGCGCTTTTCTTTTGAAGATTAAGCTAAGTTGTACTGTAGCATTCTCCAGTATACAGGATGTAAACTGGACCAGCTATTATACCAAAAATGTGCTATACCCCACCAGAGCCTTGACTTTACCCTGGCGCTGACATACTAAACCAAGCCCAAACGTGATACAGCGATGAGTTGTAGTCATTTTTTATGGACTAAAGAAGCAGAATAACCGACAACTAACAACCCTCAATACAGAACGGGGGACACCTGACTCTACAGTCTACTAACCAACGTCTCATAAAGATAGTTCTCTCTTACACATAAAGACTGTTCTCTCTGGCTTCACTCAGGATTCCCAGAACAAGATTCATAAAATGTGACTGTGAGAGAAGAATGAATCTTCTGGAATCAGTGTGAGATTTAAAATTGAGTAATGATTAAAAAAAAAAAAAAAGACTCAGGAGTGGACTCAAGGAGAGATTACAATTGAAATCTCTCCTTCTCTCTCTGACTGCAACCTAGTACGAACTTAAGACTGTGTGCATGTGTGTATGTGAGTGTGTGTATGTGAGTGTGTGTGTGTGTGTGTGTGTGTGTGTGTGTGTGTGTGTGTGTGTGTGTGTGTGTGTGTGTG
>JAQMCW010000012.1:5566655-5579571 GCA_030068335.1 Chrysichthys cranchii
TATTCATGGACAAAATATAATTAACATCAGATTGTGGTTCAGATATTTCTTTAGGCCTTCAGAGAAGGCCTTGAAGGCCCTGACGGCTCGCCACTGATATATATATTGGCAGGTTTTGTGAAGACAGAAGTTCTTTTTTTCACAGGCTGTTTTCCTCTACTTGAATGCTGTTGCAAACAAAACAAAACATAACAAACATGCAATGCAACAGGCAGATAAGTGCATTGGCTATGGTCAGTTCCCCCTACGTGTAAACATGTGTGCAGTGTAAAAAACAAATTTGCCCTAGATTTTTTGGGCTGCCAGCAAAATACTGTAAAATTGACAGTAAACAGCTATAAAACATAGTTATGATAAAGTCCTATAATACCTTAATGTTATATACAAGCAAGACCTAGGTAAGCACAGCTCATTTGGCTGATGCAGGATACAGTTGAGATGACAGTTAAAGGTCTTGCTTGACCATGCCAGTTCCAGGATTTGGACAGCCAACCTTCTGTACTGTAGGCAACACCTTACCTATTGAGCCAGAACAACAACACTGCTCCACACTTCAACTACACCTGCACAGATTCAACTAGTTCTAACACTGAATTAACTCCACTGAGAGATTGCACTGAATCAATGCAGGCTGTTGAGCTAGTTGTGGTGACTCAGTGGTTAAGGCTTAATTTTACAGATAAACTGCTCATGAGTTCAAATCTCATTTCTACTACACTGTCTTCATTGGGTCCTTGAGTAAGACTCTTCAACTTAATGCAATGTGTCCGTTATAGGGGTTAGAAGAAGAAAAGGGAAATGAATATGCTGAGCTGTATCTAATATTGAGGGGTATAAAGAGAGTGTGTGTAGTGTGTCTGTATTTTCCTGCTGAAACAGATGGAGAGAGAAGCCTGCACCCAGATTAAGAGAATCACATTAAGAGAAGCACATCAATTTTTTCAAGGTCTTTCTCCTATTGTGTTTAGCATGTTTTGAGCAGCCATTTTGCTAATTTAGATAGAAAGAAAACGATACCTCGAACCAGAGAACATAGAGGTGACAAGTCAGAATACTGAAAGCATTAACAAGAAGAGGTCTGCATTGGCTGCTGTTACTAGGCGAAAACAGAGAGAGTGAGAGGGGGGGAAGGGTGCAGCAAGGCATATCAACGGCTTAATGCATTATTCTCTATCAGTGTCTTTGCCTTAGCCAGTGGAAGAGGCAGTTTCCACAGCAACCATTCATTCCCTCAGTCAGAGCACAGTGTGTTTGTGTGTGTGTGTGTGTGTGTGTGTGTGTGTGTGTGTGTGTGTGTGAGAGAGAGAGAGAGAGAGAGAGAGAGAGAGAGAGAGAGAGAGAGAAAAGGTGGTAGAGGGAGGGAGAGGTGTGATGCTGTGATGCTGAATCTCCTAAACAAAGGCCATCCAGGTGAAATGTGAAAGACCAGGACAGAAGAATAGGTTAAAGTAGACATAAAGGATCATCCTAAAATCAAAATTATTTCAATTAAAATGTGGTAAAGTAAAGAAAAACAATATACAGTAAATGTCCACATTATTAGGAACAATAGTAAATCTGCACATTAATGCAGTTATCTATTCATCCAACCATGTGGCAGTAGTGCAATGTAAAAAATAATTATGTTGATACAGGTCGAGAGCTTCAGTTAATGTTTACATCTAACATAAGAATGAAGAAATAGTGCAATCTCTGCAACTTTGGGCACGGTATGCTTGTTGCTACCAGATGGAAATGTTTGAGTATTTCATAAGCTGCTGTTCTTCTGGGAATTTCACACACAACAGTCTCTAGAGTTTACACAGAATGGTGCGAAAAACAAAGACCAGTGAGTGAGCAACAGTTCGGTAGGTGGAAATGCCTTCATGATCAGAGACAACAAAGAAAAATAGCCAGCTTGGTTTGAGCTGCAAGAATGAATATCATAACTCAGATATGTGCTCTTTACAACCCTTATGAGGAGAGAAGCATTTCACCATGCACAACACATCAAAATTTGTGGTGGATGGACTACAACAGCAGAAGACCAGATCAGATTCCACTGCTGTCAGCCAAAGAAAGGAATCTGAGATTTTCATGAGTGCAGCTACACCCAAACCGGACATTTGAGTATTGGAAAAAGATCAGGTGATTTTTTTTCTAATCTTCAACTGTTCTGTTTGAGTTAGTCTGCATTCATGATAGCATCACCTTCTTGCTCTTGGCTGACAGGAGTGGAACCTGCTGTAGTGTTCTACTGATGTAGACCATCCACCTCTATGTTTGATGTGCTGGGGGTTTTTTTTAGATGGTTTTTTTTTTTGGTCACCATGCTTGATCAAGCATGAGATGTTTAACCTGCCTGGTCATTCTCCTCTGATCTCTCTCATCAACAAGGTGTTTTAGCCTGTATACCCTACACACACAGGATGTTTTTGTCGTTGTTGTTTTTTTTTTTTTTTTTTTTTTTGCATCATTCTGTGTAAACACTAGAGAGTCCTCTGTGTGAAATGCCTAGGAGATTAGCAGTTTCTCAAATACTCAATCTAGCCTATCTGGCACCAACAGCATGTCATGGTTAAAGTCACAGAGATCACACTTTTCCCTTCATTTTGATGTTTGATGTAAACTGAGGCTCTTGGCCTGTATATGCATGCTTGCTCTGCTGCCACATGATTGGCTTATTAGATAACTGCATAAATGAGCAGGTGTGCAGATGTTCCTAATGAAGTGGATATGCATTATTATATGTATATACATATACATTAGTTAAACTATATGGCCAAATATAAGGACACCTATCTAGTCACACCCATATGCACACTCATATGTCCCACCTTTACTGTTATAACATCCTCCAGCCTTCAAGGAAGACTTTGGAGCATGACTGTGGGGATTTGCTCATTTAGCTACAAAAGCATTAGTGAGGCCAGGCGCTGATGTTGGGCAAGAAGGCTTGGCACATGCTCAGCTTTCATTTCAGCAATTCATCCCAAAGGTGTTCAGTGGGGTTGATATCAGGCTGTGTGCAGGCCACTCAAGTTCTTCCACTCCAACATTGGCAAACCATGTCTTTATGGATCTCACTTTGTTTACAAGGACATAGTCATACTGGAACAGGTTTGGACTAGTCCCCTTAATTGCAGTAAAGGGAAATGTTAAAGCTACAGCATACAAAGCCTGGGAGAGACCCTCATATGACTGTAATAGTCAGGTGTCCACAAACATTTTTTTTTGCTATACAGTGTATTTTGAAAATGTGACAAATAAATGATTAGAAAAAGTAAGATGGAAAAAAACCAGAATAAAAAGTTATGAAGGATTTCTTCATCAGTTAACAAGAGCAAAACACATCATACCTACAAAAAAAGGAAATGAGACATATTGAGGAAAGGGAGGAAAGCAGAGAGAGAAAGTGAGGTGGGTGGCCATGACCTTTTCATTCTGGAAATTTAAGGTTCTGTAGGTGTGCCAACCTGTGCTCCCCTATGACTCATACCTCGCTCATGATGCCATATCCCTAAACATGGGCAAACATAGACAGTAATTCTCTTGTGCTTCAGAGCCTGTGCTGGAATCCACTAGAATTATATGAGCAGTTTATGAACACTGTGCAATGAATATTCTTTTTTTTATGTGCAAAGATTCAGAACACGAAGACATTGATACAAATTATGTAGCTCTTTTACAATCATCATATACACATTTGCACTACTTTGTATTTTAAACACCGATTTCAGATACAGCTCTCAGAAATACTATATTGTATACTAGGTTTCAAAAAAGCCTTTGCCTGCTCATTCATTCTGTATCGTTTTATCATTTAACTATATGATGGTAAATCAAACAATCATTCGTAATAATTTATTACTTTTAGAATAATGCACTGAATAAAAATAATGTAAGCTATCACATTTTTCACATATTTCACTCACACACACACACACACACACACACACACACACACACAAATGGGTTTCTTGGCTGCATGTACACAAAGCCTGCCTGTGCCATCTGTTGTGTTTTATCAGGACTTCTGAAGCCAGACAGAGCTTGGTAGGGCATATTTTCTCATACAGACATTCACACACAATACATTGATTATATTAGCTGCAGTTAATACAGAATTGTCCATAGCATGCTCCTTTAAACATGTTTATTTAATTTCTATAAAAATAAATGAAATATATATTTTATGTACTTGTAAAAATGCATGTGCATAAAATCATAATGTGTGCATGTCTTGTGCACTGTTTCAAATAATACAGTGCAAAAGACATTAAGCTCATAGCTTTCATGTTAAATCCAAAGTCATAGTATTTATTATGAAATACTTTCCCAAAAGCACATAAAAATGTCTCATTGTAGGATTTTTTTCTCCATTGGATATGGCCTAAAAGCCTGTGCAAAATTGCACACATTCAGGAATGTAGCCTGAACATAGAAGGAGGATTACATTTCAGCTGTCCTCCCCTTCTTGTCCTTCTGCCCTTCATCTGTAGAGCAAATAAGAAAGGGGAAATATCAAAAATACACTGCTGTATGATATGTGAGAGTGATAGCAGAGAAAAATTGTTAGACAGAGGATCTTTAGAGAAGATACTAGATATGTCCAATAATTGATTTTGTGTGTGGAATAAACAAAGAAGAATGGAGAATAACTAAAATGACTGCAGAGAACCTGTGTATGTGTGTGCCTGTGTGTGCATGCATATGAGAGTGAGAGAGAGAGAGAGAGAGAGAGAGAGAGAGAGAGAGAGAGAGAGACAGAGAGAAAGAGAGAGATTATTTGGTTTGCTCCTCATTATCTTTTTTATTAGGCAAGCCAGCCACTTGTAATAATTTTTTCATAGCAGTTATATTGCTTATTAAATCTACAGTATGTCAATAATCACAGGACATAGTGAGTATCTCCACATGCTACATTAAATGCAAGGTCAAGTAGAGGGGGCTTTAGAGAGACTTTCTTTTTGCATTCGTCTTTCCATCCACATTCATAGCTGAGACAAGAAGTGACTATGGTTGTTATTCTGGCAGAGTGAAAAACATGTCCTTTTTAACCTAATAGCAAACAAAGGGGATAGATACAGTGTTAGATAGTCACAAATAGAATTAAAAAATTACAAATAAAAGCTAAGGTGTCTAAAGCACACTCAGAGAGACAAAGGGAAATGGAGAGGCTGTTAGTACATAATTGTTGGCTAAGGGAGTCAAGCAGCATCCCAAGACCCATAATAGATCCTATCAATTCACTGCTTTACACTCTCTCTCTCTCTCTCTCTCTCTCTCTCTCTCTCGCTCTCTCTCTCAGACAAACACACACACCCATGGCAAACCACAATCATGTTTCTATCTGGATCTTAATAGCATTAATTTTAAAATTAGATTAGGTGTGATTCATGTGGGATCTAGGCAAATAAAGGGCTACGGCACGCCGCTGGACAGATGTTATTACTCTGCCCCAGTTGACAGTTGGTATTCAGTCACGTTTATCAACTTGGACCTATATTCCTCTTGGTGATTTACTGATACGGAAAATTGTGTTATTTAGTTTTAAGAAATTACAACCACCATCATAATGTATGTACAAAATTATATTCAAAATATGCTTACAAATGTATAGTGCATGGTATAGTTTGAGACATTGTATAGAAATTGACAGTATTTGCATAGAAAAATATTGGCTATGGTGAACTCCCCCCAGGTGTGAATATAGATGGTGCCCTATTCCATCTGGCGTGATTTTTTCCCCTTTAGAAAAGAGCAAATATTTGCCAGATTTTTTAAATGAACTACAAAACTACCAGAGCAATTTGAAATTTTATTTAATCTAGAATAAAAATGTTTTATATTCTGCAGTGGAACATTAGAGGTGTTCTCCATGATCGTTTCAACGTTCCGCTGTAGTAAGCACATTCTGAAAAGAGACGCTATGAGGAGACATCAGAAAAAGAACAGCTCCTGCTTGCAGACATGGTCATTCACACACCACTGCACACACTCTTTCAAACACCACTAGTAATACATGAGTGTAAAATAGGAATAGAGAAAGGAAGAGAGAAAGCTCCTTTGGCTGTGTCAAAAAAAGTAGTTTACAAAGTAGGTCACCGTTGTGTTGATTAATCTTGACTGGTACATGTCGCTAGTGGTAGGGTAGGGCAGTGTGTGTGTGTGTGTGTGTGTGTGTGAATCTGAAGGCCTGTACAACAAAATCACCTATATGTTAAGATGAAATCAAGTCCATTCAATAGAGGCACAATGGGGTGACAAGTGACAGTCATTGTTGCGCTCTACCCTAAGAATATTAGAAATATACTATGATAATACCCGACAGCAGTCAAATCTGACTGGCATCTCACAGACCCATGAGATTGTGGAGATCATCTGACCGTTACCTCAGTGTTTTTGAAAAGCTACATTTTCCCTTATCCATGCTGCAAGAAAAAATTGCATTGTCTGAATTTACCCCTTTGAAGAGCAAAGGTAAAAAGATGTGTATTGAACAAAAAACAGTTGTTGTGTGGGTGGAAAGAGAAAAAAAACTTAGAAGCATTTTCAAATTTTCCTGTGTTGGTGTGGACAAGCTGGCACTAGGTAGCAAAAGAATGACTTTTAAGTTTACATTTTTAAGTAAACATAAAAAATAAACTTTATACTGTATAATGACAGCAGAGTTTATTTTCAGTAACATTTAGCCTAATGTTAATGTTTGCTACATTGCTAGCTACCATATCAAAAGTTTGATAGCTTGGAAAATACAATAAGTCAACAAGTAATTTGATTAATATTATACTAATTAAACTACTACTTGTAGTTAACATTTTGTTTACTAACTGTACATAATTGAAATAATATCTTCCAACAGATACTGTTTATTTATGGTGTGATTTCCATTCCTTCTTCTGTCTTTAGACTTTAACTTTTATGGATTTTCCCACACTGCTTACAGTAGCAAAAGCTCTTTGTTGAAGAAGCTCATGGTGGCTTCTCTAAGGTGGCATTTTCCTCTAGCACTCTACTGGGACAGCAGTAATTTATAGCATTCACACAGCAGACCAGCATGGTGACTCATGTTAACCCACAGACATCCTGTGAGGGATCAGAATTAGCCTCCTTCACACGTGCACTTCCACTTCGTAGCTTATGCTAGCATTGTATTTATTGAAACTACACAGTAACACTTACATGCACATATCCTTCTCTTCTCAAGAATTCTCTAGCCACATTTTATCTAAAAAAAGAAAGGTTAAACTCTGTAAATTCACTTGTGTCTGAAGTTGTGTGTTTATATTCATGTGTGTGTTACTCTGCCTTCCTGTCAGTGTATGTTTACCTCTGTTAAAATGTCAGCCTTTCTTCTCTGCCCTTTCTATCTTCCTGCTCTAATGGGTTGGACCTGACATGTAATCCTGTGCTGTTGGATCCTGATCCATTCTGTGCCTTGGCTGTCTAATACATGCTTATCAGTGCTTGCTGTAATACAAGACATTCTTTGAAACATGTACAGAATGTGTGCAGAATGCCATGGTACACAATGCATTTGTATTTATGAAATGGCAATGACCTTTTTTTTTTAAACCTTTATTGATAGCCATGTTGGTTTTCTAAACTGAAGTGTCTATAACATTAACAATTGTATATATTTTTTTTCTGTTTCTCTGTCTGTGTTAGATAATGAAGGCGGTGAGGTGTCTCCTCCTGTAGGCGCTGGTGTGGACAGTAACAGTTGGCATTTTCGGTATGGTCCAGGCCCTGGCATGCCCCCTCAGCATCTAAAGCCAGGCGAGGTCCCACCTGAAGCCTTCATCATCCCTGGCTCTCCTGCCATCATCTCTATCAGACAGGGGCAGGATGGTGATGATAAGAGCGACTTCATCACTTTTGGCAAGAAAGAGGAGGCTAAGAAGAAGAAAAAGAAGAAGAAGGAAAAGGAAAAGAAAGACAAGAAGGAAAAAGGAAAAGATGATGATGACTAGAAATAGAAATGCTAAGTTTATATATAAGACAGAGATCTCAACAGGGGTCATGCTAGAACATTTATTTTCCTCATTTTTAACAGAAATGAATATTTTCTGTTGAGCCATGTTGTCTGACTCAGCATGAAGTCTCCAATTAAGATTGTTAATATTTCTTTGTCTTATGCTATTAAATTTGGCCTTACATAACTTAATTTAGTTGGATGACATTATTTATTCATTTTCCTCCATGCTTACAGTGCCTGACCACCCAATTTTCTCAGAAGACAACAGTGAGAAATAGATAGATTGTTGTTGACATCTCTGTCTTATTTATCCATGTGATTTCAATTTTCTGATCTCAGAACAGAAGGAAAACCAGATTTAAGAAGGTTCAAAGCAGAACACCACTTCTGATCACCAAAAGACTTATCAAAAAAAAAAAAAAAAGGAGGGGGGGTGAACAAAGATAAGTTTTGAGATTTGAAATGGAGTATGTGCTGGTGTAAATATGGTGCCAACAGAGAAGTTGTGTGCCATGTTGCAAAGTAAAACCAGTTTACTATAAAGAGACAATGCTAAACTAATGCTTCTGCTTGCTCTGCTCCATGCCTGTGTCTACACTATGGAGAAGTATCTCAAATCAATAAGGAACACGTGGACACACTCACATGACACCCAGCAGCAAAATAATAAAAGAACAATAAAACCGTGGTGAATGGTAAAATGCAAGCACATTATGTTTACCAGCACTCTCTCCCAGTCATTATAAGCGCACCACTTACAAATCTAAAATTTAACACTCACACATATGCTTGTACAGGGTCAAAGGTTAACACTCCACTAATGATAGCTCCCCTTTCGTTGTGCCTATGTTTTTGGTTGTTTTGTTTTGTTTTTTGGTTTTTTTTTTAAAGATGTGGCTATGCCTCAGAAACAGTAAATATGTGATTAATCACAGGGCACAAATGGAGGAACTAATGTAAGGCAAAAGCTGAAAACTGAAGTAATAGAGACTGGGTGCATGTAGTGGTGACTAAGTTGCATAAACAGCAAAGAATGATTACAGAATAAAGGAAAACTGTGGTTAGTGTTGTATAGATGGGTAGCTTATATAGTTGTACAATATATGTAAAAAGAAAAAAAAAGCAGTGTTAGTGCTAATGTACAAAACATGCAACCATCCCCTGAAAATTTTCAGTGACTTGAAGCATATGCTTTGAATGTTTGGTATCGCTGCCCTTG
Organism: Chrysichthys cranchii; assembly: GCA_030068335.1. Classification (NCBI taxonomy): domain Eukaryota; kingdom Metazoa; phylum Chordata; class Actinopteri; order Siluriformes; family Claroteidae; genus Chrysichthys; species Chrysichthys cranchii. The sequence continues at coordinate 5,575,835 of JAQMCW010000012.1, forward strand.
AGCTTTTCTATTAAACCTTAAACTCTGACCTTTAACCCTATTTTTGTGCCTGCTTTCTCATCTAATATGAGGATACGGATTAATGTATGGAGTTTGTCATGTACAAAATACCCTTGCCTTTGTGCTTGGAAGGCTAAGACATGTTCAGCTAACTTAGATGACAAATTAGGCTGATTCTTGAGTGTTGTTTTAGCAAAAAAAAAAAAACCAAAACAAAACAAAACAAAAATATGTGGCTTTTTTTAGATCTGTTTTTATAAGCTTTAATCGATCTATATTGCATTTGTACAGCACATCTTTTGCTCTCTCTGACTCTTTCTACCCTGGCTTTATGCTCTGTTCTGTTTTGAATGTTGAATAGGCCAGCTCTATTCATTGAACTGCACCCAGTACACTGAACATAACTCCTCTCTGCGTGTAAGTGTGTGTCACCAGTGAACAGTATAATGGTTGCTGGTCCTTGTATTTCACTGCTTGTATTTGTCAAGGGTAGAATGAAGAAAACAGAAGGGAGAGTCAAGGTATGGTCAGAGGGGTGGAGTTTAACCAGAGCATGACATGCTGCGAATTGTATGAAAGTATTGAATTGCCAGTTTTACCTATTTGAAATTCAGTTTTCCCTCTTGCATTTGGATTGGAAATTGGATTGATAAGGTTACTGAATAACTGCAGTACAAAGTCTAGGAACAGACAGACTCCACCCTACACACAAATCTTTGCAATGAAAGCTTCATGCTTCTGCTCTGTTGGATCCCTCCCCCTGTCTGTTTACACTGTACAACCTCATGACTTATACCAATGTCACAATGGCTCAGCTGTGACTGCTGCATGACCTAACCAGAAGGAAACTCTTACTATATAGATATATATGAATATAGATATAGATTGCTATAATTTTGCTATTTTTCTTTATAATTTGTATCCATTACATGCACAAGAGATTTGCGTATGTACCGTCTCTGCCAAGCCTTTGCATAATGATATTTCCCCCCACCAACTCAGAGTGTTCATCTACCATGTTACTAAGCCTTCTACTTATTTGTAACTGCTTTATAGTGTGATGACCTGAAACTCCTGCTCAATCCTTTCTGTTCTTATGGTTTTGTTTTTGAGAAACTAAAGCAAAGGAGAAAAAAAAACATTTGTGTATGGCTTTGACATACTGATCTAACACTTTATTATTGTAACTAAATTACTATGTATGACAACACTATCTCTTTTCCTTCACTTTTCCCTTTGAAGGATGAAAAATCTCAATGAAAATGACAAAAAAAAAACTGATGTAAAATACAGTATATGTAGTGTATGCTTGTACCTAGTGAGCGTTCATACCATCATTATTTCTCAGTGTCTGGTAGTGGTCAGTAGGTGGTAAAGCCCTGCCCAATTGGGCAGGGCTCATCTGTTGTATTTTTTGTACACCTGCTCATCAAACTGTGACAGTGAAGTAGTAAAATCCATTTCTCTTTCTCTTTTTTTTTATTTCATTTTGATGAACAAGGTGGTACTGTGTTTTGTTTAATAAATCACCAAAAATAAATAAAGTTTTCTTTCTTAATAATGTGAAAAACTGCTCAACACCTCAGTTTGTTCTGTGAAGACATACATCCATTTTTTTTTAGGATTCTTACAGCTCATCATGCAAAATATTGACCACAAACTATACAGAACCCAGAACACACAACAACAAAACCTTGATGAGATCTAAAATACATTCAGATATTAACTAATCCTGAAACAGATTACAATTAACAATAAACTTCAATTTATTGTATTCAAGCAGTAACAAAGTTACTTGTGTAATTTGATTATCATTTATTCTCATATAGGAGTTTATCATTTCTATATTGCATATGCTGAATAAACGATCATCAGTTATCATTCTATGATCCTAAAATTAGATACCCAAAAAACTGATATAAACCTATTAATTAAGCAGAAATGAAACTTTCAAATTTTAATTTTGAAAGTTCAAATTGCAATCAATCTGAAACACAGTTGCAGAATTTGGTTAAAATTGAAATTAAATGGATCTAATTATGTTGTCATTGTGATAGTTTACCTTTAATAATATTTACAAAACTCAAATCTCATTAAAAAACCACTTAAAGCTTCAAAAGGTCATAAGTTACATTTTGTTGTTGTTGTTGTTTATTCTACAGGCCACATACTGTATGTCAGATTAGCTGAGTGTACCAAACCATCCAACATCATTATGGAAAGACATTACAAATTAGAAACAACAATTTTGGTTATGTTTTTCAGAATTCTGAATAAATCTCATCTATAATATTTAGAACCTTAGAAGATGGACAGAAATGTGTTTATTTTACCATTTTCCCCCTGACACATAACCATATCATGTTATGCTGTAGATGCCTGGAAAAATTGTTTCTTTTCTGGCTTTATTTGATAAGGAATCAAAATCATTTCTAAACAAAAGAAATGATTTTCCAATAAAACCTTTCCTTTTCTCTTGAGCATATTTTCAGAGTGAAATAAATACTTTAATTCTAACACCACCACAATATGCAGATGCATGCATATTTAGCAATGGATGATAGTTGATTTATCAAACTAAGTACTTTACCTTTAACAACTTGCTTGTTTAACTTGTTTAGTTATTTTGTTTTTGTAGCATTAACCATTAGGTGACAATCTAGAATTTTACTGTATTTTTAAATAAAACAGTAAACCCACAGTATATCTTGTGCCTGTTGAGGTTTCCTCTGGCTTCTCCAATTTCTTCCCACCTTCCAAAAACATGCCAAAAGTTGCACTGGCTAAGAGAAATTGTCCCTATTCTCATATGAACGTGTGTGTGCAGGGTGCCCTGTGATAAACTGGCATCCCATACACTGGCATTCCCACTCTCATGCCCAGTGCTCCTAGATCAGTGGTTCAGGATCCACCGTGACCCTGACAAGATTTACTGACAAGTAAAAGTGAGTAATATATCATTTTATATTTATAATGCCATCATATGATATTGCTATAATGCAACAAACATTTCATTGTTATATGGTGTTACTGTGCTTTAGTGACAATTATAGAAAAGGTTTAGATGTGTTAAATAAGGAAATATCATAAATTCTGCAGAACTGTGGCCCTCCAAGACTAAAATGCCTGACACACCTTGTTAAAGATATATATATATATTCTCATTAATATATTAACTGTCATTCAGCAAAACAGTTTTGCACTTGCTACTTTGCTCTGGCATATACACAGAAGCTAAACTGACATACCAGTTCCTTGTGTCTCTGATGCTTAAACATGACAAGATATCCCTAACTGGTATGGCCAATATTAAACTTAATGCAAGTTTGAAAGATTTCATTAATGGCAAATTTGCTTTACCTTGCTTTCTACCTCTTTTATTATTGATCTATTAATCCTTCTCTACCAAACCTTAGATCAGTCCGGGCACGCAGTCAGTGAAGCTCACTGCAGCAGCATGATGGGTGTATCTCTGAAGCTGCTCCCATCCTCTTTGTTTGAATAAAGGTATCTGTGCCTGTGCTGCTGGGTCCTTGTGTAACTGTCTGGTCTCTTGAATCCACCATCCATGAGTGTGTGAGAACGTGTAAGTGAGAGAAGGAGGTTCAAGGCTCATATGTTAATTCTGTGTGTTAAAAAAATTCTAACAACCTAATACCTGTGTGTGTGTGTGTGTGTGTGTGTGTGTGTGTGTGTGTGTGTGTGTGTGTGTGTGTGCGTGCGTGCGTGTGTGTGAG
>JAQMCW010000012.1:5604815-5620163 GCA_030068335.1 Chrysichthys cranchii
TCTACCAATGTAAATGGTCATGACAATATAGTAAACACATTGAATGAGGTGTGTCCAAACTTCTGGCCTGTACTGTACGTAGATATATTTTTACTGAAGGACAAGCTCGAAGTAATGAAAGTATTCTTTATGCAGTTACCAATCCTTGTGATTTTTATCACCCTCAAGTTGATTGTTGTCATTATGCTGCTGTTGAATCATACAGTGAAATCTCCACACCAACAGGAAGCCACCAGAAGTGATAGAAGTATTAGTCATATGAGCTCTTAAAAAAGGAAAAGAAAAAGAAAAAAGTGACTAATTCTAAAACAGATGATTTTATCTTATACCAATTTTACTGTAATATAAGTAGGTTTAAGTAATACACTCTTAGCACAAACAGGTTTTATAAGGGTTCTAAGCATGGTTAACTTCATTTATTATACTTGGAACTTTTGCTGAAAGTGAAGCCTTAATAAGGTATCTTTTGACATAAAAGAACATCATAGGCTGATGGATAGAACTTTATTTTTTTTTAAAGTGTATGGTCTGAACTAAAAGTCTAGGTTTTATTTGAGAACGAGGTTCATGTAATATGCTGTAGTTAAAACATGCTTTTTTCATATTATTATCCTGCTGAATCATAGCATAGTGCTAGCTCAATATATTAAGTTATGCTTATGTTAGTTAAATACAGTATTTTATCTTTATACTATGTTAAATGAGATGCCTTCTTGCACCCGCTAGGTTTCCTAGAACTATTAAACATCTAAAGAACCTGTGAAGAACCTTCTCTAAGACTATACAGCATCATGTGTGTCTGTATAGTATGGAAGTGACACATAACTTTTTTTTACTTCAATAACATATCTTGACACATTTTTCTGATTAATGTGGATAATGTGAGATATAAGACCAAGTTGGGTTTTTTTTTCTTTTTGCTTTGGCTGTCAGAATGAGGCATTTATTCTGTTGAGTACAGCTGACAGCACAGATGTGGTTCTCTTTAAGAGATTGAAGCCATATAGGACACTATTGTTATAAATCTTTCTAAAGGTTTCTGCAGGAATCTGGCAGACACATTGAGCTATAAACTGCGGACTGGGTCTCAGGCTGTAAGCAGTATTTCAGAGTGAATGGTTAAAAAGTCATTTAGATGTAAGAATATACAGACAGAGAGACAGTTTTATGCTTCTTTAAGTATTGATTGTGTACTTCCTGTAGAAGCTTTATCAAGCACCTGATATAGCAATATATTATTTATTAGGGTTTATTAATTTAGTTCATTAAGCTGTTATGGTTTAAAGGCTTTTCCAAAGGTTACCTTGGCCTCTGTAATCTTCTCAGAAATAATGGAACCAAATTGTACTTTTCCTTGTTCCTGGGGTCGAACCTGCAAGAGTACATCTAGTGCACTTTCAGTGTGTATCTTGTACTTTTACTAAGTGCAAGTGGAGTGTGTTCAATTAGCTTTTAAATACAAGAGTGGTCCTTAAGGCCCAATTATGAACTTTAAATATTAAATTATTATACCGTTATTCAGTATTATTGGCTCCAGGAAAAAGAAGCATACTAAAGGTACGAAACAAGTACTGTTTGTGGTACTATCCAGAACAAGGAAAAGTACAGTTCGGCTGCTTTTTGTTTTTCCTGAAAGTGAAGGTATTCAGGAAACCTTGAAGACCTTTCCAGATGTTTTGTAGGTTTATGTTTTACCATGTAAACCTCTTCCAAGCTAAACCTGTCTTAGTGAGAGTGTGGCTTCCTGGTTTCTAAATGAACATTTGTGGAGAGCAGAAATCTAATAAATATCCATGCAAACTCTTCAAACTAAGAAAAAGAAAAGTTGGTGAAAGTCGTGCCGGTTCAGAAACAACGCCGTCTGGTGGCACATTTTTGACTTTGCAACAGTGGCAATGCACTTGTGGAGTGAGTTATCATGCCATGCTTGTGTGACTTCCCTCCTTCCAGTACCATATCAGAGAGAGAGAGAGAGAGAGAGAGAGAGAGAGAGAGAGAGAGAGAGAGAGAGAGAGAATGAATGAATAAATGAATGAATATGAATGAATGAAGGGCTTTAATAGCTCACAGAGACTTTCAAAGAACATAAAATAGTCTAAAGGCGAAGAAAACCCCGCTGTAGGCTGAAGTTCACATGGAGCATGTCCTCATCCTCTGAGTTAGGACACGGCATCGAGGCACTGGGAGACAGCGGGGTCCATACTGACTGCGGAAAAGTTTTGTGTCCCTGACAAGAATGTGTGTGTGTGTGTGTGTGTGTGTGTGTGTGTGTGCGTGCGTGTGTGTGTGTGTGGCCGCACTCTCAGCCAATGAGAAGGGGCGCTTTGTGGCCGAGGCTCCTCCCTAGCGCGCGGTGGAGAGGCCCCGTGAGCGCGCGGACGGACGGAGCTCAGGGAGACTGGATGGAGTTTTCCGTGTTTTCTCCTTTGGTTTTGGATTAATTTCCCCAGTCGTCTCGGGGTGCCATGGATTGTTCGAGTCGCTCGAGTTTCCTGCACGACAAACGGATTAAGTTTCGGACGACATGCTGAGGATTCCCATGTGACCCCAGATATGGTTTGATCAGGAGGAAACTGACTCAGACCCGTGTGAGCTCATGATGGAGCGCCGACAGAGGAGCGGGTGGCTCGCGCTCAGGCTCGCGCTCAGGCCCGCGCTGTGGCTCGCGCTCTCCTCCCTGTGCTGCGCGCCGCGCGCCTCTGCAGAGCTCCGCTACTCCGTGGCTGAAGAGCAACAGCCGGGCTCTTTCGTCGGGAACATAGCGAAAGACTTGGGCCTGACGGTGCAGAAGATCAGTGAAAGGAACATGCTGGTGATCTCGGACCCCAGCGCGCAGTATTTCGAGATAAACCCTGGAAGTGGTGCCTTAGTCATCCGAGAGACCATCGACAGAGAGCGCCTGTGTGGCTCCACGTCATCCTGCCTTTTGCACCTTAAGATAGTTCTCCAGAGCCCGTTTGAGATGCAGCGTGTCGCTGTCGATGTTGTTGATGTGAATGACAATGCGCCGCAGTTCCCGGCCCGGAACTCCTCTCTGGAGGTGTCGGAGGCGGCCGCACCGGGGACCCGCTTCAGCCTGGAGAGCGCGCGCGACCCCGATGTGGGCGTCAACTCACTGCGGACCTACCGCCTGGAGATGAACGACTTCTTCACGTTAAACGTGGAGACGAAAAGCGACGGCAGCAAGGTGCCCGAGCTTGTACTGGAGAAGGCTCTTGACCGCGAGACGCGAGCCTCTTTCCGCCTCCTGCTGACGGCGCTGGACGGCGGGCAGCCTGAGAAATCGGGCACCACCCTGCTGCTGGTCACTGTCCTGGATGTGAACGACAACGCGCCCGTTTTTGATGAGCCCGTGAAACGGGTTAGCCTTCTGGAGAACTCTCCTGTTGGCACCATTGTGGCTAAACTGAACGCCACGGATGTAGACTCTGGCACGAATGGAGAGATCTCGTTCCTATTCAGCAAATACACCTCGGAGAGAATCCTGGAGGTTTTCAGTGTGGATGCTAAAACTGGAGAACTCTTGGTCACCGGCGAGGTGGATTATGAACAGGCCTCCATATATGACCTCACCATTAAGGCCAGGGACGGTGGAACTCCCCCCATGGAGGGTTCATGTCACATCAAAGTGGAAATATCAGACGTGAACGATAACACGCCACAAGTGACCTTAACATCCCTCACTAGCTCCATCAGGGAGGATGCACCAGCAGGCACCGTCATTGCGTTCATCAGCACGAGCGACTTAGATGCAGGTCAAAATGGACAGGTGACCTTAAAAGTGTCTCCAGGGCTGCCGTTTAAGCTGAAATCTGCTTTTGGGGAGCATTACACCCTCGTTACAGATGGCCCTTTAGACAGAGAAACCATCTCTGAGTATACCGTGACTGTGACCGTGACGGATGCCGGTTCTCCTCCCTTGTCATCGAAAAAGTCATTTGTTGTTAGTCTCTCTGATGTGAATGATAACGCTCCAGTATTCTCACAGCCATATTACTCTGTTGACATCATGGAGAATAACGCTCCCAGCACCTCACTCCTGACAGTGTCAGCCTCTGACCCAGACTTAGGGGACAATGCCCGTCTCACCTACTCCATCTTGGCTTCTAGCGTCCATGGCAGCCCTGTGTCCTCTTATGTCTACATCAACCCAGAGAATGGCAATATCTTTACCATGCGTTCATTGGACTATGAGCAAATGAATGCATTTAAGATTGAAGTCCAGGTGCAGGACAGTGGGGTCCCAGCACATAGCTCCAATGTCACCGTCCATGTGTTCGTCATTGACCAGAATGACAATCCGCCCGTCATCCTTTACCCTGCTAGCACTGGTGACTCTGGCCTCCAGCTCACCCTGCCCCGCTCTGCCCCTGTCGGCCATCTCGTGAATAAGATAGTTGGTTATGACCCCGACAGTGGGCACAACGCATGGCTGTTCTACAGCATTGTTCCCGGTGAGGATGCAGAATGTTTCCGTATCGGAGTGCACACAGGTGAGCTTCGGACAACAAGGAAACTATTTGAGGTTGAGACAGGGAGCCAAGAGCGCTCATCATACAGATTTGTGGTGGTCGTGCAGGACAATGGACAGCCTAACAGGTCCACCAGTGCCTCTGTCACCATCAACGTAGAGGAGAAGAGTGAAAACAGAGAGACGGACATTCACAAAACCTCTACTCGTAAAACAGGCGGAATTCCCGATATAAGTCTGTACCTCATAATATCACTTGGCTGTGTGTCTCTGGTCTTTCTTTTGACCATTGTGGTGCTGCTGGTGCGGTGCCTTAGACACAAAGATGACCTGACCTGCTGCTACTCCAGGAAGGGCTTCCGTTCTCGCCATGCTTACCAGCAGCGTTCCCATAAGGACCTTCACCTCCAGCTGAACACAGATGGACCCATCCGGTACATGGAGGTGGTGGGGGGCCCACAGGAACCCCATACACGCACATACAGGCCCTGCTACTCCACAATCTCCAGCAGGAGTGACTTTGTGTTTGTTAAGACTCCTCTACTGAGCCATAACAACACCTTAAACATGACCCTAACCCGGAAGCACTTATTGAACTCAGCCAATGAGGTGAGGGCTCAGCTTGGCACAGAAGTTGACAACATTTAAGATGTGAATAGTTCTCTCTTGCTGTGGCCCAATGAATGAGGCAGATTTAAAATCATGTTGTCATCTCGAAGCCTACTTTTATCTATTTGTCTTTTCTAAATCAACCTCAGATGGCTTTTCCCCATGAGTCTGTGATGTTGCTTTGCGAGGACCATGCTGCACAGGCAGAGATTTTGTTACATTTTTGATCATAATTCAGACTAGGAATTTCAGCCTTTCTAGAAACCAGGGTCAGAGCACCCAACAGAAATTGTTGGAATGTTATAGGAGAAATATATTGAGGCAAAGGGTTGAGCCTGTATCTAGAGGTGGCACAAACTGAGACATGTTTGTTAGACAAGAACAGAAAAGCTAATCTTCTAGTCAGAGCAAATGGATGAAGGGAAGAGTAAATAAGGGGAGAAAAGCTGTTGGAGATTTAAAAAAAGGTCAATTGACAAGCAGAGGGCAGATAAAAATTAGGATTGAGATGAGAAGAAAAGAGGGGGTTGATAAATGAGGACAGAGAGAAAGACGTAGAGGTCGTGTGGAGGGAAAGAAATTGGTGGCTGAAAACAGGATTCCAGAGGTCATCCTGTGACCCAGGACTTCCTGTTGTGGTGGAGGTCACTGATTGGTTCCATACCTTAAAGTCATGTGACCTTCAGTAATGTGTGTGTGTGTGTGTGTGTGTGTGTGTGTGTGTGTCTCACCCTTGGGAAATCCCATAATGAATTTCCATAGTAACCAGCATTCAGAACACTACAGACCACACAATGAGCTTTTAATAGCTTTGTAGACATTCAGCTAAATCTCAACATGTATAATAACGTAGTGAATGTGTGTTGTTGTAAGTAGTAAATGCTGATATTTAGGGGAGAGGAAACATTTGAACAAAGTTTGCACTCTTGCTTTGTCATCGTTGTGGAAGTATTTTTAGGCTATTCTCTTTATTCTTCTGTAGACTGAACGCTTTCATCAGACCATAATGTCGGGCTCCTCTTACATTCAGAATATATGTGAGGTGAAGAGCTTCAGGGTCTCAAACAGATGTTATTTATACCTGCTTTATGTCGAAGCAGGACCTGATTTAATCCCTTGTCTTTGTATCCTGTCTTTAAAAAGGGATAAAAAGAGAGGTGAGACTGAAAAGGAGAGATTTCCTGTTCTTTCTGTCTCCCAGTATCTCCCCTGTGTGTTGTCTGTGTGTCCTCTGGGAGTGCTTTTGGCCCTCAGTTCACGAAGAGACCATCTGGCTCCTCTGGCACGACACGTGTGATTTGGTTGTGAGTGTTTTGCCTTTTGTGGGAGGGCGTCTGAGCTGCAATACCGACAGAAGAATGGGGCATTATCTCATAGCCAAGAAATTCAGTCAGAGATAGTGGTGTTTTCAGCCATGTGTGCGTTTCGGGGAGAGCCGTAGCCTAATTTATGAAAAACGTCTACTATTGCTGTTACTGACAGAAAAGGAACAGGGAGTAGTCTCCTGCCTACTGCGACTTTTTCCTCTCTTTGAGCCATTATCATGTAATGAACAGCTTAGTTTTCCTTCCTTGTACATTTGTGTGGATCTTACATGGTCAATTGTCCGTTTTCTGTTCCTGGCAGCCATTTCCTCTTTTTTCCTCATCCTCACCATGTGTTTTCCTGCTGAGCTTCCTGCTCACTTAAGGCAGCCATTTTATTGTCACCTCAGTGTAGTTGGTAAAATTGTGATGAACTTTGTGTGTGTGTGAGTGTGTGTGTGTGTGTGTGTGTGTGTGTGTGTGTGTGTGTGTGTGTGTGTGTGTAGGCTAATTTAACCACATCTGTGAAGTATAATTCATCTCAGCTCTCAGCGCGGCATTTTCAATGCAGCGGCAATCAAAATGCTAAGTTCCTACTGAACCTCAGAGCAAAATTCTTACAGCTTCTTGTTTGTGACCTCTTAGTGCTTTTCGTGACACTATTACTATTAGTATTACTGATCTGGTGCATTTGATTTTACTCACAATTGTTTAAAGTCTTATTCCACAGACTAATATACTTCATATACTTTTAATATACTTAAAATACTTTACTTCATGAATATTATAGTTCATATAATGAAATGAGTAACCTATGGGATGAGTAACGTCACAGTGAGCTGTCTGCTTAGCTGAGCTGGAGTGTTTGAATTTTTTGTCAGCTCTTCTCAATGCAGTCTGCAGTCAAATGCTACAACACTCAAATTGCTTAAAGCTGTTCTAGTCATGGATATAAAAAAAAAACTAGCTCTGCTGATAAAAGCCTTGCAGTGTCATTTTGTTTCCACGTTTTTGTAAAAAAAAAAAAAAAAAGGATCTGGAAACATTACCAGAACAGAACAGAATAGACCTGAATGATCCACTACTATGGAAATGTTCCATTTAGGTTTTAGGTAAGAGGATGTAGAGAATGAGGTAGAGATTTGTCTTTCATGAGCTCAGTAAGAGGATGTGTGTATCTGCAGAGAAGCAGCTGTTTTCCATGCGTTCCCTCTGCAGAGCCTAGCCTTGGCGGGAAGCCTTAATATGTATCTGGTTTCAGTGCAGTGGCACACCAAGTGTTAAGTTCCAGCTAAACTTCATAACTGGATTTTTACGCCATCTTGTTTGTGGCCATACTTTAGTAGACGATGTTATTGATCCACTATGTTTTATTTAACTCACAACACAGACGGACACTTTCCTTCATGGATATTATATTGTGGTCAATTTGTCTCTGGAGAATTTAACAATGATGCGCTCTGTCACCCCAATTTTTACCCCATGTCCCACATGGGTCGTCTGGTTGCTGGCTGGGAGCTTTTACCCACTGAGCCACAGCTGTTGCATTAAACTCACAGCCCTCAGTAAAACACTTAAGAGTCACGGTAGACCCTGGAGAACTAAACGCTATTATTTAGGTTAACCTCATGTTGGAAACTTTCTACAGGTTATGTTAAAACAGATTATGACTTTAATGGCGTGCATGTCAGGAATGGGCCACGGCTGTTGGGCTGAAATGGTGACATGTGTGATCCTGTAAACATAGACTGGTTATTGTGACTCTACAGATGTCTCATGTTGTACAAAGCTAAATGACATCAGTAGAGACTAATCATATATATATATGTATATATATATATTCAGACTATTCAAATACCATTTTCATATTTTCTCATTCAAAAGCAAAAAATTCTAAATGGAAATTTGTAAAATCCAAATATTTGACTTTTAGTGTGTTAAATTTTTTCAAAACACATTTTCACACGTTTTCAAAAAGCTTTGCCAAAAAAAAAAAATCTTTGTTTTTGAGGTGTCTGAATAAATTCACCCAAGTAATTGCATCCATTATTTTCACAGTTTTTAAAGTACCAGTTTTATAGTTTGTTTAAAAATATGCCAATGTTATAAGTAGTTCATTTTCAGATTTATTTTCTGTGGCTAAATTTTAAACTGTGTCTTGTGCATTACATAAGGTGCATTAAATAGTTTCTAAAACATCGCTATGGTATTCCCTATGTAGTGAGCACTGGGGTGAAAAATAACAAACTACATTTACTTGAGTACTGTACTTCAGTAAGTTTTCTGAATATCTTTATTTTACTTGAGTATTAGTTCTTTTGGAAACATATGATTTTTATTTGAAAGGCAGATATTGTACTTTTGACTCCACTACATTTCTATGAAGGTTGTAAGCGTTTTCTTTCCTAAAAGGTGCTAGGCCATTCACTGTGTTTGTCACAGTCCGATCCCAATCCCAAAACCAATCCCAGTAAACTACTCCTACGTTCAAGTTAAGAGTTCTCGCTGCATGTTTTGAACAGTTCAACTTGAATTTGGTGGTGGTGATGATGGCTACAACAGATAGAAATAACAATTCCTCACCAGAGCACCTCATATCTGAAGTCCACTTTTGAGATTTTTGAAATGAAGTAAGAACCGTATCGTTTAAAAAATGTTTTGCTCTATTTACCATGTACTTCATCACTGCCTATAAAGTTTCACTGTCCAACCTGAAAAAGCATGTCAACAGGACGTCTGTGGTTGTAGTAGTTGCAGGTTTGGTTTGTTTGGCTTTTTTTGCAGTTATGGTTGCTCAGATGACCTTTTATGGAATTGTATGGATTTGCTCATCAAGCTGTAGTATTGGGACCGGGTCCTGTGCGAATCCACTGCTGACAAATGCTAATAGTTAGCTCGCAAAAAAGATCTATTTAACGTAACTGACTCATGTCTTTTCAGAAATATATGTATTAATATTTTCAAATAAACAACACAGCAATGTGTTGACATAAAAAAGAAAGCCTTAAACATTGGAAACATTTAAAAAAATATATGTACTGTTAAATACATAGGTATTTTTAAATGCAAGGACTCCAGTCCTTTACCTAAAGTAAAAAAAATTCACTGAACAAATCGCTTGTATTGGAGTAAAAATTGACCTATCTATGTATAGTATCTATAGTTTGACTCAGGTAATGGAGTTGTGTACTGGGTTAAGCTCTGGTGAGGACCCAGTGTACAGAAATCTGTTCAGGATGTGTCCTAACAGTTTATTGAATCTCCTGAATATGTAATTAAACATGAAATATATATGAAATTGAAATAGTAGTACAGTATTTCACAGGCTGCTTTAAATCTCACCTCTCTGAGGGTTCTGTGGGTTTTACCATAACCTTGGCTGTGGCCTTGCAAGTGCACAGAGCAGCTCTGACTGTGCACTATGATCATCACAGTGTTGGAATGTTGGATGTCTTGGTGGCTATTTTGCAAACAAAATGATTTAGATCTTTTTTTCAATATTAATCTCACTTTCCTTTCCTGTTTTCCACTGAAAGCTGAAAGTGAGAAGAAAGAGGAAACAGATAAGGAGGTAAAGACAAAGATTAGAGAGTGAAGGGAGAACAGAAAGGAATAAGAAGCCTAAAAATGGAAAGAGACCAAGTGTAGTCTTGCATTTTTTGTCTTACATGGTGGTTTGTTTTGGGTTTTTCCCCAGTCTCCCTTTCTTTCATTCTCCTCCAGCTTCAGCTGTCACACGCTGAGCGACTCAGCCTACAGGTCAGAGTGTATACTGATGTGTGGGCTGCCTTTTTCTGTATACCTTTCTTCAGTATAAACTTTAGTTTCTGCACACACACACTCAAACTGGTGTATGCAGAAGAGATTTAAACACAGCCTGTACTTCATAGGACAATCAGCAGCCCAGGACCAAAGGCATTGTTTTGTACACATTCACAAAGAATGACGCTATTTAGACTAATAATATAGAGATCCTGCAAATGCATTGGGCCTGTGATCCTTATAAACTGCAGTGCACCTGCATGTATTTTCTATTTTAGTGCGTTTCGTTTCATTGTACAAGTCGGCACGTACAAAGTCTACATTAGTTTAAGTTTTCACTTCACTGCGTTTTATGTATGTGGGCTGTGAAGTAAAGATTTTTATTTAGGATATGGTTGGCATTGATTTTGTGTGTGCGTGTGTGTGTGTGTGTGTGCTTGTGCACGCATGTGGTAATACAGACAGCCCTCATGTTACGATGGAGATGCGTTCCGTATTCCCATCGTAAGTGGAAAATATCGTATGTCGAACGTCGTAGGCCACTGCTTAGCCTAGCTTAGCCTAGCCTACCCAGGAGTCTTTTCCTGTAGGAGACATGCTGGGGCGTTCAGAAGACATGCTTTTGAATTAAAAGCTCTTGAAGCACACAAAAAAACACGCAGTAATGCACTGTATAGTACACCGATACACAAGATAACTCCACGAGTTGCGGGAGAGAGTGAGGCATCACACAAGGCGAGTGACACGTACATCCAGGCATCATCCGTGTACTTCCAGGTGTCATCCAAACGTATCGTATGTCATACAGTGTTACTCTGGCCTGCCAGCGATGCCTGCCCGCGAATCTTAAATATTTTCTAAATATTTTACGATTTTTAGCGCATTGCAGTCATCATCGTAACTTTGAAAAATCGTAAGTCGGGCTATTGTAACTAGGCACATTGTAGTTGCGCTCTGATGCACAGATTTTTGGGTGTATATGTGTTGAGGTATTTTTATCTGACAACACAGCTGTAATAATTCAGCCTCTTCTCTTTTCTCTCTTGGATAATAAAAGAGACAGGGGGTGACGTTAAGAACAAGGAAGAGACCAAGGGAGCTTTTATTTCTCTGTTATCATCAATCTTCTCCCTGATTTGAAGGGATATTCTATCTGTCTTAGGAGTTTCTGTGCATTTAAAAAGAGATATGAATATCTCCATGAGAATATTATAGCTCGTAATGGGGCTGCACAATAATGATAAAGTGGTAACCATGGTTATATTGCTCAGTATTACAATAACAATTATTTATTGCAGTGATTCACCTAAAATGATTCACAAACTAAAATGTTTGTTTTTTTTACCACATCTTATCATTATCACTGTCATTTTGTTAACATAGTATTTCTTTAATATAAACCTGAGTCCTTTGAATCCAAATACCGGCCCTACTACAGTTCTGGATATTTATTCAATGCTCAATATAAACACAAGTAGACTTAAAATAAATAAATAAAGATAAATGAGAATCTTGCCATTTAATGCAGGAAACAAATTACTGCTTGCAATCAATTATGTTTAATTAAAAAAAAAAGATTGCAATGATGATTCAGATATGATTCATTACGCAGCACTGGGTCATAACTGTCCTGTTTGCTTCCTGTCCACTGAGGATGTCCTTTCCATCCGACATGAACACAGTGGTGGCTTTGTATTCTAGCTAATGTTTCACAGAGTTGATCAATTAGCGCTACTGCTTGCTCCAAAAACAATCCTGGATTGTGCTGAAGACCCTCAATAAGCGCTACACGTAGTTCAAAGCGGTTTTTTAGTTTGAAACAGCAATATCAGAGCTGTAGTCTCGAGGCAATCCAAGCAGATATGTCAGCAGACTGGGGCTTAACATCACTGTGAACTTTCTGCATGTAGTTGTAGTGTAGTGTAGTGTCTGTAGGCAAACACACACACACACACACACACACACACACACAAGATCCTTGATGTTTTCTCTGCTAGGGATTTAGTTCATTTTTGTCCGATGATAAATAAGCGAAACAAACAAAATGGTTGTCAAATTGACCAGGTTACACCCTATGTAGTGAGCACATATAGTGAATAGAAAAACTTAAGCCTTTGCTTTCGGTCTTCCAGGTGTTTGGCTTCTGTGGGTTATAATGTGACCTTGTCTGTGGCCTTGTATGTGCGCAGAGCAGCTCTGACTCTGCACTGCGATCATTACAGGAATCCTGTATACTGACCCTGTCTTAAACCATAACTCTACCTACATGACATTTGGCAGCTGAAACTGACAGACCGATTTAGGATTAACGATCTTCAGGGTGAAAACAAACTATTTTTCTTCTTGTTTCTTCTCTGCAGCAAAAGCCTCCCAACGCTGACTGGCGTTTCAACCAGAACCAGAGACCTGGACCCAGTGGGTGAGTTCATTAAAGCATCGATTTGCATGCCATGAAAACATTGTGTAACTGCTTTTAACTGGAGTTATACAAATACACACCCATTTGATGTTCATGAATTTGCATCACATTGAAACACATGCATACATGCCAGGATCCTTTAGGCTGATCTACACAGTTACACCTAGTCTCACAGAAATGGAAAGAGGTATGAGATGTAGTTTAGGGCTGTTGTGTGTGTTGTAGGTTAATTAAGAGGGCACTATTTGTTCATCACAGTTTGTAACAGGAGAGAGCAGAAGTCTGTTGGCCTAGGGGCAAACTGAATGCACAAACATGAAGTCAACAACGCCCCTTTCTTTTTAACTCACTGTGGATATAAGGCCACACCAACTAATAAAATGTTTGTGGATTAATTTACAGTCTCATTAAGACACACCCAATTTACACAACTTAAAAAAAAAGAGTCAGACAGGTACACAGGGAGAAGTTTGGTTGGGGGTAACAGAGAGAATTGCATCCTAATCTAGCTGATTCCCCAGTGGCTTCGCTCACGGAGAGCAAGGGGAAAAAATAAAATGCAGTATTTATAAAAAAAAAAAAAGTTTGTTAATTACCAATTTTATTTTTCAACAAATAGTGGTCATACGTCATTTCTGTTTCAAACACAAAAAGAATTTTAGATATTTAGATCAAAGTTTTCTGAAATAATTACTTACCAAATAGGTGTTTACTTCTTTTCAATATCAGTAAAATAACTCTCACACATTCATAAAGACGATATAAAAATGGCGTCCACAAACGAAGTGATTAGTTAAAATGTAAGCGCTAGTTACGTTACACTGTTTCCACTCATACGCATATATGTTCTGTGGTCATACGTCATTTCCGTTTCAAAAAAGAAAAGAATTTTATCTATATACAGTAGATTACGGCTCCATCATACAAGTCAAGTAAAAGAAGGAAGGCAGGCAAGAAGCAAGGCATGGTTTGCACTTGTACATGTCCATTGAAATGCTTGACCAGAGGCTCAGGTTAATTCCTAACACATAGCATTGTAAGGCACAAAATATACATAGACACAACACAAGAGAATGTTGTAATTAAAAATAAAGTAAAATATGTACAGTAAGAATCCAATGTACCAAATACAGTTTTCAAGCCAAAATATAGTGCTATGGAGAAGTAGTGTGAAAACTGGCTGGCAAGAGAGAAAGACAGAGATTGGAGAAAAGAAAGAAAGAGGGGGAAAAAAGCAGTGTTATGGTGCTTGTAGTCATAATAATGCCACATCTGTTGCTGCAGCTATAACTGACCATGGCAAAGGCCAGCGCTCCTGTGGGAAATCTCCCTTCTTATGTGACTGTCAGTAACTTACAGTTTTCCTGTCCAGCATGAGCTAAAGGCCTTCAGAGCCAAAGGCATTCATCCTCTCTCTCATGCCAAGCAACTCTGGTGCTCACACTGCACCGAATTCCCAACAGACATTACATACCACATTCCTGCCTGAGAAAAAGCCATTTGGAAGACATTAAATATCTCTTTTTTTTTTTTTTTTCTCCTTTCATTTCAAACGTCAGCTCCACATATACGACAGTGAAACAACTCATGATTCGCTCTGCTTATAGACAGTTAAGGTACAAGATTTCCTGTTTGTTCTGTCATTCTGGAGTGTTTGATGGATCATGAAGGAAAGAAAGCCTGGAGGGCAGGATGTGTTATTTGTTTTGATAGATTGGATTAAAGGTTAGAGATTCTTAAAGACATAGAGTGTGCTTCACTAAAGACTTTCAGTACATGAGGCAGATTTCCGTCTCTTTCTCTGTATAAATATGTATCCTGCCATTTTCTTTCACTTTATGAGAAAGCAAAATGAATCCAATGATGCATCACTGCTCTTGATTTCAGTCACCTCAAGTTCAGATCTGCCCTTTTAGGATCAATGTCACGCCACAAGCTGAGGTACTGGAGAATGGCCCAGACTTATGTTTGTTAATAGCCTTTTATCCCCATGTAGCTGTTCCCTGTTAGTGCTCTACACACAGACTTTGATCCTGTAGTGTCATGTCCAGGCATGCCCCTGGCTTTGATTGCTTTTTAGACTGTTTATATTGTTAGAATAGAGGACTAGATGGGTGTGGTGATTTAGAGTATGTGAGTTTTTAAATGTGTCTGATTAACAATGGTGTAAAAAAAAATCTTTTCGCGAAAGTGGCATTTCAAAGAGAAATTAAGATTTTTTATTTTATTTTTAACTTTGGGAAATGTTTCCAAAAAGTGTTTGGGTTTTTTTTGTAGACGTTGACATCGGCACATTGAGGTCACTGGCTGAATGTGAGCCTTATTTATCAAGTTACATACAGTAATCCCACGCTATATCGCAGTTCACGTTTCGTGTCCCTGGATTCACAGATTTTTTTTTTTAGACTACATTGGAACCTCTGGCCACGAACTTGATCCGTTCCGAGACTCTGTTTGTGACCCGATTTGTTCGCGACCCAAATCAGTTTTTCCCCTTGAAATGAATGGAAATACAATTAATGTGGTTCAGCCCTCAAAACAGGTTTTTAAAGTGTATTATGGGTTTATGTGTGGCAATAAAACATACAATAAAATTAAAATAACGTTAATTATAGACAAATAAAACTAAATGAAATAAACAGATGATTTTTAATGCACGTTGTGTTTGCGGTGGATACGTAGTTGCTGGCGTAGGTGGACGGTGGCGGAAGGATATGGTGGCGCTTCTCATGTTTTGCGATTATTTCTTTCTTTATTTCAACTGTTATACGCTTAGGCTTCTT
>JAQMCW010000012.1:5623935-5636495 GCA_030068335.1 Chrysichthys cranchii
ATTTGTAAATCATTGCATTCCGTTTTTATTTACAATTTGTACTTTGTCCCAACTTTTTTGGAATCGGGGTTGTAGTTCTAGGGTGATCTCTCACCTTTCTCATGATCATCCTCACCCCACAAGGTGAGATTTTGCGTGGAGCCCCAGACCGAGGTCGGCTGATGGTCATTTTGTGTTTCTTCCATTTTCAAACAATTGCACCAACAGTTGTCTCCTCCTCACCCTGCGTCTTGCTTATGGTGTTGTAGCCCATTCCAGCCTTGTGCAGGGCTACATCCTTGTCCCTGACATCCTTAGAAAGCTCTTTGGTCTTGCCCATGGTGGAGAGGTTGGAGACTGATTGATCGAGTGTGTGGACAGGTGTCTTTTATACAGGTGACTAGGTGAGACAGGTGTCTTTTAATGTGGGTGATGAGTTGAAATTAGGAGTATCTAACCGGTATGTGGGAGCCAGAACTCTTAATGGTTGCTAGGGGATCAAAAACTTTTCACTCAATGAAATGCATATCAATTTATGTATTTTATATAATGTGATTTTCTGGATTTTCTTTTTGATATTCTATCCATCACTGTTAAAATAAGCCTACCATTAAAATTATGGACTGTTCATTTCTTTGTCAGTGGGGAAACTTACAAAATCAGTGAGGGGTCAAATAATTATTTCCACTGTATATTTATGAATATTTTAATTACTGTCCAAGCTGCTGTTCTGATCAGTCTCCCAACCAGTCACATTCATGCATTTAACACCTCTTTGCTATAAAAAGTAGGTGAAACAACGTAATGATATCCTTTCAGAAGTGGCAACACTCCCATCACCCTGCAAAAAAAAAACCCGTGTAGCTATGCTAACAAAAATCCGATTATTGATTGGCTTTTTGCCCCGCACATGGACTCTGATCCTTTTTTGCACTCAGCTTATTGAAGTGTTCGTGGAATTATTGCCAACATCTGATTTTATAATTTCTTTTTAACCAGTTCTCTGATGTAAACACGTTAATGGCCTCTGCTTGGAGATTTAATGGAAGGGAAGACCTCAAGCAAACGCGTCATCATTTCTGTGATGTTCTAATGCGACAGTGTAGATTCTATGTATAACTGTGTAAAATCACTTGTTTACACTGTTTATTTTGGTTTGCTTTAAGGCCAGCACTGTTGGGTAAAATGGACACATTATTTGAATATGCTCGAATTTTAGGCTGCAATGTCTTGAACCTGTACATTTAAAATTGCCTCGACATAAAAGATCTATAAAGCATCAAGAGTATAAAATGAAAGTTTTGATTTATGTGCCTTGGTACTCTAAAGACACAAGCCATCTTGCTCTGTCTTGCTCTGAAGCATGTTGTGCATTCATTCCTTTGCTTCAGCTTGAAATTGTTTACGTTTTGGCTGTAGCAGATGGAAAGGGATTCGGTGCTGTTATCTGTGGTGGCTCTCACACTGAGTACTGGGGACAGGTGATGGCCCAGTTTAGTCAGAGACACAAAACCATCAGGAAGCTCCCTACAGAGGATTTCTTTTCTCCAATCCACACACAGGGGAAAAAAATTGTTTTTTAGTCAACCACATGTCTGCTGCGTACAGCAGGAATTATTCTGACCAGCTCTGTCTGACTGTCTCTCTGTCTAGCTGTCCTTCTATCCATCCACCCACCCATCCACCTAAATATACACACAGTATTGTGCAGTCTTGGGTATCCTTTGTTTTGTTTTGGTTTTTTTAGTACAAATTTTGTTATCTAAAGCTTTTTAGATTTTCAAGCCTTATTTTACAACAAAATGATCCAAGTAGGACAGTCAAAGTGTGTGATCGAAAGGGGAGGGGGATGCTGTCCCAGGAGAGTGTCTGACAAGACAGCGAGGCATCAAGGTCCATTCAAAACTAATCAAACTCCCATTCCTGTTTTCTAAGATTCCAGTAAACGGCATCACCGCTGTATCCTCGATGCTGCCTATTACTCCTAAATCTCCCTCAAGAATTAAATAATAAAAGATCGTTTACTGAGCTTCACAGAAATGTGAATATTGTATATACATATTAATTTTTGGGGGGCTTTATTTCACTTGTGTTTTTGAAAAGGTATATTTGTGGAAATATTTGTGAGGCATCTCTTAGCAAACCAGCTAATGTTGTGGTTTGATTACATGACGTGCTGACGTCACATGCTACCGTAAATGCTATCTTAAAAGGCTGGTCGAAACGAGGGTTCTCAGAAGACGCCTTCAGTTGAAAATCGTGCCTTATGAGACGGCTGTCTATTACCACAGCAAAGCAAGGATTCAACAACCTTCTGTTTCAAACGCAGTCAGGAGAACTAAGGCAGATCCTCAAAGATGCTGAGGGGAAAACCTGCCAGATAGTTTCCTTATAAAATGGCACAAATTGGCCCTGGGACTATTATTTTAAGGCAAAAAAGCAAAGGATCGTCACACGACATACTGACTTTTAGTATATTCCTGCACGGTGTAGTATTTTTCTTTTATGCACATTGATTTAACGTCATTATTCTTGAAGTCATCTCTACTTTACAGCATTTCTTTGCATGTGCCTAAGGACTTTTGCTGACATAGTTATACGTAAATATTTTATTCATTTGCTAAAAATTGTATCCTGGGTCAGTGTGTATGGTTATAGAAAAAATTTGCAGTAATTAATACATTCTTTATTTGTTTAAACTAAAGATGGTGCTTTTATTACCTTTGGAGTTGTAATAAGTTTAAGAATTAATTTCTTTTACATTTTCAGGTTCATTCATGGTGGGCAACTTCTTAATGGTTTAGCCGGTCCAACCCTCATGAGTGCCGGCCCTCTACTCTCCACTACATGGTTTGCTCCGGACCAAAGGGCTACAGCCACAGCTGTCGCATCATTGGTCGGCTACCTTGGAGCAGCCTGCTCCTTCCTGATTGGTCCTCTGGCTGTACCCGCGCCCAATGATACACACATAGTGAACAGCATCACCCACTGGGACCCAGGGCACATCAGAGACAGGATACAGTTTGTTCTCTATACAGGTGCAGTACTGTCTCCTTTAAATCAACAAAACCCATTCTACAAGAGGGCCTTTTTCCGCCTCCTGCCTTCGAAAAGCAGTCTCATGACTGCTACAAATACAAAAATCGAAGATCTCAACACCATTAGACTTCACCTGTACTTAAAGGAGAGGCTGCAGTGGTCCTGCTTAACTGATTCAGAAAATTAAAGTATTTAAGGAAGAAAAGAAATCTAGGCCTGAAACAGATTAACGCGCTGACTTGCTTAAATGCAAAAGATTCTTCTATTTGCAAAAAAAAAAAAAGGACAAATTCTGTTGCCTTTAGAAATCAGAAGCAAATGTCCAACCGTACGCAACACTAAGCAATGGAATGAACTCATATATTTTGACACACACACACACACACACACACACACACCCCCCCTTCCTGAGGAGAAAAAAAAATATTATGCAACCCTTTTGGACTTGAGTCAGTCTTCCCTAAAATAAACATCAGAGAAACTCATAATCATAGACAAGGGCAGTTTCACAGAGATGCTTTTGTTTGAAAATGAACCGGGATGAATCCAAATCGTGGCCAAGAAAATTGTTTCCTTTTTTTCGAACTGACTTCTTGGCAGTGTTTCAGCATATTAAATCCTTTTAGATCCTAAATACCAAAAAAAAATAGACTAAATGCTTTTTCTGTAGTTGTTGTATTGCAGCTTTTAGCTATGTTTTACTATGCATTTTGTTGTCTAATACATTTTACATTTTTGCGCACTAGTAGTAAGATGCACATCGTGATTGACCTTATGTTAGGAAACTAATACGCCAACCTCATTTGTGGTCCGTTGTCATTGGTGTGCTGTTGTAAGGAAAATAATCAACGATGTGGCATGCCGTTTCCCAGAGAGAAGCAGCCTGCTGCCTGGCAGCACAACCTGTAGTGTTTTTTATTCCTCTTATACAGCAGAAATTAGATTTTTTTTTTTTTTTTAATTTTTTTTTTTTTTTATTATAATTACTTTATGTACATTTTCTATTTTTTAACTGTTTATAGTTACATTTAATGTTTCTGTTATGATGTACGGTAGAAATCCTATTGTATGGTTGCAAAGCCCTGGCACCCAAAGCTCCTTCCTTACCTAAAGATTCAGCATATCAACAATTTTACGTTTTTATTTGTTAATTTTTTTTAATCCATACCAGTAGCTGTAGAGCGTCCACCATCCAAGTCCCTGTGTTTAGCCGTTATTATAGAAACGATAAAGTATTAAAACGTGTACATTTATTAAAATTACAGCCAACTACTGCGATTGCTGTTCTACAAACTTACTCGACACCTTCTGACCAATCAGGTTTGATCATTCAACAGCACTGTGTTATAAAACACAGAAATGAACACTGTGACGGATCGAGACATAAAGTGAAGCATCTCAAAATTTGAGGACGCCACATTACTTATTGCGGATGTGACTGTTGCAGAGTTAATGAGATGATCACTCTGCTCGTTATGTGTTTCCTTACTGTGCACGAGTGTAATAAATCTTCCTATCCTAGTTAACTCGAGATGAATGTTGCTGTTAATGGTGCTGCTTGGGATCCTTCTTTCTCATGGTAATTTAATGTCTGAGATGGCATACTTACCCGTACATGCTTATGAAGGATGCTTAACAGGCTTAGCTTTGAGCCTGACCAAGTGTGTGAGATTATAATGAAGGTAATGGCTCGGTGATTTACAGCTCTTATCTGTTTTTTGTAACTCTGCAGAATTGGGGATGAT
This sequence comes from Chrysichthys cranchii, assembly GCA_030068335.1. Taxonomy (NCBI): domain Eukaryota; kingdom Metazoa; phylum Chordata; class Actinopteri; order Siluriformes; family Claroteidae; genus Chrysichthys; species Chrysichthys cranchii. The sequence continues at coordinate 5,628,699 of JAQMCW010000012.1, forward strand.
TGCAGCCCTCTTTGCAGCCGTGCTGCTCTATTTCCCATCCAGGCCGCCCATGCCGCCCAGCATTGCCGCAGCTAGCCAACGACTCAGCTACAGAAGCAGCATCTGCAGATTACTGAGGTAGTCGCGTTCAAACACACTCTGAACACATGCTAGCATTTATTCACAGAACTTTAGTTTCCATGGTGTAGTGCGAGACTCAGTGTGCGTCAATGCACACAACACCAAACCTTTAGAGTTGAGTGCAAAGGATTGCATCCTCTCTGGCTTCAGGAACACAATGGTAAATGTAGCTCTCTTTTATTTGTCTACACAAAATTAGTGGTTATACTGATTATCGTAAGATTCTTGTAATCAGCAGCCCTTTGTGAAACCTACCACACTTTAATAGTTTTATCGGTATGAATATATTTTCTTAATTCGTCTCTTTCATGTTGTGATAAAGGTGGACAGTCGGGTGTATCTCAGTGCTTTACTATAGATTTGAGGATGTACAGCACTGTGCAAAAGTCTTGGAACGTGCAAAGAAATGCTATAAAATAAATATGCCTTCAAAAAGAATCAAAATAAGCATTTCTATGCAAAGAAAGAGCAGTAAACTGTACGAGAATTAAATGGGTCAAATAATAAAAAACAAAAAAAAACATTTGGCGTGATAATGTGTAGGGATTTTTTTTTATTCTTAAATATTACATACAGTATTGGATACATTTTGTTGGTAGGTTTTACTGAGCGTCTAGGTCAAGCTGTTATTGTTCTGGAGACGTTGGCTGTCGCACTTGCTTCTTTTTTTTGCATTGCTAAACCCAGGAGCCCGCATTATGGTTTTTTTTTTTCCCCCCCCTGAAAAGTGGTCTATGTAATACGTTACTTTGTATACTGACATTACACCATTTTTCTACTATATAATAGTGTGTGTGTGTGTGTGTGTGTGTGTGTGTGTGTGTGTGTGTGTGTGTGTGTGTGTTCTGAGCATAACTGGGCATGCTGGGGATTGGGGGAGGGTATCATTCTTTCTGGTTCAGCTTTGCACAGAATGAGAGAGTCATAAGCCAAGCACTCTATCATACTGACACAAACAGGAGAGAGAACAGAGCCACGTAAAGACGTACAGCTGAATATTCTCACTCCCATTCATGCAACACGTTCTTTATGTCAGTGTTTTGGTCTCGAATTTTGATCCTGCTATGGTTTATGCTAATGATATAAATCAGATATAAACCTGTGAGCATTTTCAGAAACTAGTTTCAGAAGCTTTATTAATAATTATAATAAAGTTTTCCATTTGGTTGTAAAATCAGCTCGAGCCTTCAAAGAGTCTTCCTGCCATGGCTGGGAGTCCAAGAGAGCAAAACTGGCCATGTTTTCTGAAGAGGGCAGATAGTACGTTCCTCTGTGTGTCCAGGTGTGCTTTCCCCCTCTTTGGTTGGTAGCTGTTGTGTGATTGGGGAGAGGTGACTAGTGGGTGGGAATTAGTAAAGGGCCAAACTGGGAGAAAAAAGGGTTACAAAAAAAAGTGTCACATTGAAATGAAAATATACAATCTGTGGCTTAAGAATTCATCCTCCTTGAACTTTTCCGCATTTTGTAGTGTTACAACCAGGAACTGAAAGGTGCTTGATTGAGACTATATGGCAAGAAGCTACACGAATGCCATTCAACCAGTCATTCAGATCTTTTTTGCAAACTGCTTGTACCAAAACCTGTGCAGGCGTTTCATGATTGGGGGGGTGAATACTTATGCTATCACAGCTTTTATGTTTTTTATTTGTAAGCAATCTTGGAAATGATCCTGTCCCAGCACACATAGTTAAAAATGATGGGCTTGTTTGTGTAGATTCATGATGTATAATCTCTGTTACATATCCCAAGTGCAGTTCAGTTTCAAGTTGTAAGAGTACAGAAACGTGGAAAAGTTCAAAAAGGGGCTGTTCAAAAACGTATGCATCCCACTATATCCTGGTCTAAAACTGTGCCTGTATCATCAACCCCTAGGTTTTATATAGACGTCCAGCCCTGTACTTTCCTTCCCTCACACTTGACTCAAACACCCACCTGTCTGTTCTTTCATGCTGAATGAAAATACCTTGTTTTTCCTTTTCTTTCCTGTACAGAAGTGAGTGAGGCCACTAACACACTAGGTCCTGGCACCATGGGTCTGAGCACACGCTACAGTCCCCAGTTCACCTTGCAGCATGTTCCCGACTACCGACAGAACGTCTACATCCCGGGCAGCACTGCCACGCTCAGTGCCAACCCCCAGCAGTCCCAGCAGCCTCCTCAGGCACTGCCTGCTCCACAGGTCACCAGCGCCCAGGTTGAGCCCCCCAAGGCCCAGACGCCCGCTAGCAAGAAGAAGATCACCAAGAAGGAGAAGAAGTAAAGAGAGAGAGGGTGTAGGGGTAGGATGAGGTTTTGCTTTTGGCGTCAGGTCGGATAAGGTAGCAGGAGAGCAGTGTGAGGGTCAAGGGTTCTCTTGTTTCTTCGCACATGGATGAGCATTTGTGCACTTGCTGTTTCAGGAGTATGATATGAGGATGAACGAGAGGAAATCAGTGTGCAGCTCCAGCTTCTTCTTTTTTTTCCATGTTATTCTCTTGATTTTTTTTATCCATTTCAATCCTATCACTGACTCCTATGTAATATAAGAACCTGTGGCTGGATTGATGTTTTATGTACAATAGATTCATGTTGGGATTAAGTTTTCTTTTGATTCTTCTTATCAATCTGAATGTTCCTGAGGCTGGGAGAATGAAGTCAGATGCTGGTTGATATTTTTTTAAGCTATTAAAGGACGAAACTTTTGCCATGTATCTAGTCAGTACAGTATATAACAGTAGAGGGAGAAGGGTGTTGACAATAATGTGCTTGCATTTGTATTAGAGACGTTTAAATTCCAGCTGCATTTGCCAGCCTGGTTGAGAAAGCTGTTGCAGGTCTTGTAAGATATCTCATGATTTTGAGTTTGTCGCAGTGCTTCGGTTACCACTTTTGGACTTTATGAAAATATACTGCAGTACAAGGGTTTATTTTGATTTTGCCAGTCTTCGCGGGAAGCACACAGGTTCTCGTTTTTTTGCGTCATGCTGAAAACCGCGTAAAAGGCCGAGTTTAATTATGCATTGCATCCAGAATGCATTGCATACCTGATTAAAAAAAATCCCCAAAAGTCAGAGATAGAATTGTATGCCTTCATCGGTGTTTGAGGTGGACTCCCATCCTGGAATTTATGCGTGTATTGTGCTTTTCAGTGACGATATATGGCTTAAATGCCATCGCCGAGAGAACTTGCTGTCCCATAACCCACAAAAGTCCATTACAGAGCAAATTTTGTATTTTTTTTTATGCAAATTTCTCAGCTTGAATGTAGAGATAATTTTTTCTATTAGAGTAACGCATGAAAAGATGCTTATAGTGAAGAAATCATTGAGTAGAGTCTACATAAGAGTGAAGTTGTTCCAAATAAGTAATCAGCACTGACTAGTCACAGCTTTACCACGTGAGAATGGGAATAACATCCACGAATAACTCATCACCAAAATGACACTTTTTATTTTTCAGTTTTATTTTTATTTCTCCAGGCATTCTTCATCTGGTGAATATTTACTTCACCTGTTGTAAATAGATAAAACCCGATGCAAAGGAGTCAGTAAAACACAATCGACAAGAAATTCTTCTTCTTCTTTTTTTTTTGTTTAATCTGAGCCTGAACCACAGGCTTACTACTGGAATGTGTTACATAGTGGTGTTTTTTTAGTAAAAATGAAAGAAAAAAAAAAAAGACAAAATAAATAAATATAAATAAACAAATCTATAAATAAAGAAAATGATCATAAAAATTGTTGCGCCATGCAAAAGAAAGTTATTTAGCACGAGAAGCCCGACTAACTCAACTGTAAATAAATAGATTAACTTTTAAAAAGGTGAAACGTAGTCTAGATACCTGTGACGTCTGTGCATATATTTTTGTGTTTTCCCTCTCTGATCACCCTTAAATGATTAAATGCAGTAAATAATAAAACGCCTTCCTAATTCTGTTACTTCAGACTTCCATCGCGATTTCTATTGTGCACATGTGCAAGAACGCTTCTTTAGTGTCTATATGAAGAAACAAATAAATATAAATATTATCTATGTGTGTGTGTCCGCCAAAGGCATAATGCTCTGTACCCACTTTAACATCATCCTTATAAAACGCTAATACTCCCACCTGTTCCTCAGTGTTACACTTATTTTATATGCTAATATTTATATTTCTGTTTTATTTCTCGAACACTGACATTTCAAATAAAAGGTTCTGAAAATATTCTCTTTTATTGGTTGACATTCATTCATGGATTGCTAAAGTTATTTCTGTGTGCAATGCTTCCATAAGAAATGCCTTGATATTTTAAAAATGTCGCCTCAGATATTCAGAGGTGGCAATGTTGCTAACAAGGAAAAACGCATGATATAAAATGTGTAGTTTTTTTGAACCGATATTTAAATGCATTCTTCAGAAACTGGATTTAAAAATGTGGATTTATAAACAAGTAGCTTTGTGTAATAACTACAGCTAATACAACTGTTCAAGATAAATGTTTGTCAAACTCTGTACAACTGTGGTGGGGGAAAAAATGTATTCATTGTTCATCAACTGGCTTATTTGTAGACGTGACTATCGGTGCACTATAAAAATGGTCATTAGACATTTACTGTCAAAAGGAATATATCAGTGAGATGTTTTTTGTTTTGTTTTTTTGCCAGGTAAACTAACTAATCCTGAGATTCAATGGCACCCTTTTTGTACAAACTTTTTTTATAGATATTTATTTAATGAATTCTGCATTATTAAGTCAGTACAAAAATATTTTAGCTTTCCAAACATTACTTTTGCAAAAGAAAATTCTTTAAATGCTTGTGTGTCAGTAAAGAAAGCAACATGTTATGTAAGAGACAAGTGTTGAGAAGAACTGCAGCAGATTGTCCAAGATGTTCAGTAAAACTTACAGCTCATTGCCTTATAAAGCTAAACAAACTGTACATGGCTATTATTTAAGAAAAAAACTCAAAGGGCCGTCACACTAAATATCACTTTGCCTTGTAGTCTTTTTCTTTGAAACAGAAAGATTTAATTTCATTACTTTTGAAGTTGTCTTTACTTTCAAGCATTTCTTTGCATGAACCTAAAACTTTTGCACACTACTGTATATGAGTGGGATCGAAGTAGCTTAGCTAGCTCTTTTGCTTGTTTGTTTTTCAAAACGTGTGCCAAGGGACATTACATGCACTCAAAAATATCAAGAGAGAATTGTAGTGCAACTGCTAACTTCTAATTTACAGCTCCCCTATGTTTTTTTATTGTCCAAGATCACAGTTGTGTTTTGGCTCGTGACCTGTGAGGTCAACGTTCAATCTAGGTAAAGTCATCAGGAAGCAAGAGTAACCTCTATTAGACACACATGTGTCTTACAGACCTCACATTATTTGATTCAGTGAATTGAATATCTCATTGGACAAATTGAAAATGAAGATTCAATTCAATTTTATTTCTATAGCACTTTTTACAACAGACATTGTCGCAAAGCAGTTTTACAATATATAATGTCCAATTAAAGGCTTATCAGTCTACAAACATATCTACAAGTGCATATATATATATATATATATTATACACATACACACACACACACACACACACACACACACACATATATATATATATACTGCCTATCCCTAATGAGCAGCTTGTGATGAATGGCAAGGAAAAACTCCCTGAGATGACAAGAGGAAGAAACCTTGAGAGGAACCAGACTCAAAAGGGAACCCATCCTCACTTGGGTGACAGATTTGCCATTGTAACAACCCACATCTACATCCATGTGTTAGGTGGTCAAAAAGTTCATTTGTGTAACACCAGTTTCACTGTAGTTGAAAGATTAGAAGATAATAAGGAATAAACATTCATGAACATACATTTATGCTTCCACAATACCACGCAAGGAGGATCACAGCTTCCTGAAATACACATCACAATAAGATCATGCTATTTAAAAAAGCGTTGTCATTACAAGGGGTTAAAAATCAGAAGTGCTCTGGTTAAACTGTAGAGGTCAGCTCATTTTATAAGCATTAAAATGAACTTTTGAGTAACTGTACTGTCTGCTTTAAATGCTCGTTCTACAGCTCAGAAGTCGTACAATCATGAATACTCAGAACTGGTTACAATTTTTTAAAACAAGAAAGTGTTTACTCCTGCTAGGAGACAGCATTTTTCCTACAGGGCTCTAAGCTGAACTTAAGTTAACTGTGCTAGCGTATGTGCTGTATCTCTGAGCTATTTCCTGCTGCTGGTCTGAAAGCATGCAGAAGCTGTGCTATTCAGGCTCACTTTTCCAGGCAGATATTTATGCATGCTCAGCAGCTCTCGAAGGCGAGGGAGGGAGTAGCTCGCTAACACAGTGTCCCTTTTCAGGCCCTTTTTACTTGTTTTTGATTCATTCTTCTCCTCTGAAAGGCTCTCTCCTAGCTTCTTCTGCCAGAATGTCAGCGTGTTTTCTCAGCTGTGAGCGCAGAATACAGATGAAGCTTCACCAGTTTTTGGGGAACACAGATAGTGGAGGTGAAAATATTGTGGTGGGTTTTGGTGTATTTCTCACAGATCCATACACAATGTCAAGGCTGCGTTAAAAAAAAAAGGAAAGAAAACCCTCATCAGCAATCTAAGGTCTGTCTATGAGGCTCATTTATAGATAGTTCTTACAGTTATTGCTTAAATCAATCCTCAGGGGAAAAGATAGCTTACATGTCTTTTTATTTCTAGATCGAATTAAAATTCTAGAACATGAGAACATTTGGTAAGAAAAATATAATAAAATCCCCCACGGCTGTTGTACCCATGGAAGATGCTTCCTGTCTGAAAGAGTTTCTAAACAAGTGAGCAGAATAAACAGCACAGAAAGATTATTAAGAGTATTATTAAAGAGTTAAACAAAAGGAGAATCGTAACCTGATTAGCAGTGCAAAGGAATGTTATCTGCACAGGGACTAGGCCTAAAAAAAAGGAACACTCACAACGTCTACTAAAAAAGGGGCTTTCCTGAATAGATCATGGCAACCGAGACAAATCCGCAGAGCCGCTAAGCTGGGTTTGATCATCAGAATGAAGCACGACTCATAGATTTTTGGAACTGCAGACTTAAAGCAGACCATAAAGACAAGTCCTTCAGAGAGCAGCTCATTTCATCCAAGGCACATAATGTTCAAAATAATAGCATTAGGATTAGCAGGAAATTATCTGAAAAACCTCTTCTGTGCAGGAATACAGAAGCTAGTTGGATGATGCAACAAATGCATCGTCTTGCATGGGGACAACGTGGAAAAGTGATGTGTTCAGTTTCTCACTGTTACGTCTATTAAAGCTGCTTGCAAGACAATAAATAACAACCTTGCAGCGTTTTGCTAGCAGTGTAACTGTACAACAGGAGCAGTGCTCTAATAATCTATAAACAGTTGAGTGACTTGACATTGGATCAAGTATGCAAAAGTATGATTCAAATCCAACTGCAATTTTAACAACAGTAAGTAGGAAAAGGGTAAAAAGGCTTTCTAGTTTACAATGTAACACAGATTTCACACACTCACTCATCTTCTGCCATTTAATCCTGTTCAGGGTCGCAGGGGGGAAACTGGAGCCAATCCCAGCTGACTTCAGGTGAGAGGTGGGGTTACACTCTGGGCAGGCCACCAATCCACCGCAGGGCGACACACAGAGACAGACAACCATTCACACTCACATTCACACCTACGGGCAATTTAGAG
>JAQMCW010000012.1:5641298-5655879 GCA_030068335.1 Chrysichthys cranchii
ACACCGTGCCGCCAAAATCCCATTACAGCCAGCACTAATGTCACGACTGCTCTTACAGGAAATTAATCAGCGCTGTCTGACCAATCAGAATGGAGAATTGAGCAGCGGTGTTGTATAACAGATTTGTCATTCAAGGCATATCCTCTGTAAATAACATGGTGGAACAGTTCTCAGATTTACGTACAGCACTGCCTCTCATCCTGTCTTACACTACGGCTCTTTCCCTTCCTCTCTGCAGGTAAACACGAGTCCTCTCAAGTCTGACTCATCTCAGAGATTTGAAAGAGAAATTCCAAGGAAAGGTGACCTCAAGCTGTGAAAAGCGCCCACCACATTCATCAGGCTACTTTATTTTCAAGCTCCAGCAAGTACGAAGAAAGGATAGAATGAGAGGGAGGGAAATAGGAAGGTCCTTTTGAGTAAGGCTTGGATAAAGGGAGATTTTCACTGTACTTAAAAGAAACCGCAGATTAATAGAGGCCAACGATGTGGATTTTTAAAAGCATTCACACAGACACCAAGTTATACGTTAAATGAGAAAACAAGAATTGTAGAAAAGTCAGTCACGGACATGGCATGAAGCATTTGTCTTTTTCTCCCTCTGTGAAAATGTTCTCCACCACTCACCCGGATACCTGGAAACCACAGGGACACAAAGCCGGCCAATCAGCCTGCATGGGAACTAGAGCCCTGGCCTCTGACTGGTCACGTGTGTCCTCTAAGCTCATTATTATATCAGCGTGTCCTCCACTGTGTCGTCTGGCTACAGTCGGGCCAATTATGTGCCAGTGCTCTTCACCACAAACAACCTTTAATAAAGTAGGAGAGAGAGAGAGAAGCCAGGCATATAATAATAATAATAATAATAATAATAATAATAATAATAATAATAATAACAACAACAATGACAACAACGACAACAACAATAATAAAAAAAAAACAACAAAAAAACAACAACAACAATAATAATAATAATAATCCACACAAAAACACTTATTTGGAAAAAGGACAAAAAAACATGTCAGCATTAATCCCTATGCAAAACTTTCAAGTTCAAGTGTATATTTGAGTAACATGCAAATATCTGTGCAATGTCCACGTTTATATATAGACAGACAAAACACACACACAATGTGAGGACCTTCCACTGACGGATCTATCCAAGTAGCTAAGTAATGCTATGCCTCCAACTAAATCTAACTAATTTAACCTCAGCAACTAATACAACATTTTGACTCGTTTTTAGTAAAAGCTGTAAATGCAAAATAAATAAAAAAAAAACAGCAGAAAGAAAGTAGTTTTCCTCATGAGGACCAGCCGCATGTCCCCATAAGGTCAAAACTATCAGATATTCCTCTCCGTGCAGCACACACAGCTGTTGTGGTTGTCCTGAATAAAGGAACTCACACAGATGCTTTCATCCTTCGGCTTCTCTAAAGTAAATGAGCTTCAGTAATTGTTTCATTCTGACTGTCTATTGAAGTCATTTCCCTTTTCTCTCCTCCTTCCTCTGTTCTTTAGATCCGGCCTCCTTGTCTCCTTCCTGTCATGTCCCGTTTTTACTACTTACCTGATCACCCACTTACACACACACACACACACACACACACACACACACACACACACACACACACACACATCTGTAGGATTAACTGCATGGCAGCACTTGTATTTTCTTAACTAATACAACTTAACCCACTCTCCGATCAATCAATTCCTCCATATCCACAGAGGCTCATTCTTTCCTAAATTCTTTAGTTCTTCTATAGACTCTGGACAGTAACATCGATCATTAAAGAAAAAAGATTTCTGATGCATGCTGGAATTATTAGATCGTGAACCCTCTCTGTTCTGGTTATGAAAACCAGGACACAAGCAAACGAAGACATTTTATCCTCACTAGTTTCAACCCTGGTGCTGGAGTACAATTTGGTGTGTCGTCCCCCCCGTGCTAACACCTCTCATGGTCTCAGCAAGGCAGAATTAAATAGGTGATTAGACGAGCAAGGTGTACTAAGGCAGGAGCAAATCAAATAAAACATGCATGCAGTTTGTCCCAGCCATCTCGCCTTCAGAAGTGAAGTACTTGTACAGCAGGCTGCGTGCCAATAATGCTCTTTTTACTAACCCTGACACTGTAGCACACAAGCGCACACCTGTGCCCATGATGTGGCATATGTTTGACACATGCTCTGGTCAACAAGTAGAGGAGTGTTCTTGGAGTTCAGTAATTAGTATTATAATAGAGCTGAGTTTCTCATAGGAAATTTTTTATTTTTTTTTTTTTTTTACAATACACAATGCGTCAGGATATTTAGGACTGTAGGATTAGGCTGGAAATTAAAAATGCTAAGCAAGCAGATTTCCAATAAACATGTCTTGGATTTTTTTTTTGTTGGCCTTTAAAAAGCTTATTATTTTGACTCCTTAAACTTTGAGCTTATAAACTCAGTCTAGAGGCACATTATTCAGGAACGACTGTGACAATAACAGGATATGATCGAAGAGTAGATTGGCTTTATCCACTGATGGCTCCTGGGAGTTTATACCACTAGGACAACATCTCAAAAATGTTTTTTTTTCTTTCTCAATTTTACATAAGGAATAAAACACGAGGGTGTTAGTATGTGGTTGTAGGAACAAAGTCATTAAATTGACGACAGGGTTGACTTTGACAGTTACAAATGCTAAAAGTAATCTGGAGTCTTTGTCGTACGAGTGAATATGTAACGTGTCACTATAGAAACAATAACAAATTAGAATGAGGACATCACTGTGAGATTTGAATTAGAGTGTTTTAAAATAAATCAGCTTCTCTGAGCAATTAGAACAGAGAAATCAACAGCGCCGTTGTAGAAATCATCATATCACATAGCACTTAGGTTAAAAAAATGTCTTGATTAGAGCATTTAAATATTTGGCCTCACTCACAGACAAACCAGATATGATTCACAACACAAAAGCAGAATATTACAATATTACTCTCTCCTAAACCCACAATGCCTTAGAGAGAGAGAGGAAGTGCAGTGGAACATTGGCAACCCAGAGGAGAGAGAACGTCAGAGGCGGAATGATGCACTTTGGTCATGATTCAATTCGATTCATGATGCTGCATTTATGATTTGATTCAGTTTAAACATTTCAACAAAATTTCTACCAAATTGACTGAACTCTCGAATATTTGTTTATGCATAATAAACAACTTATAATGCACATTATTGTCTTCATAAAATAAAAAAAAGGATTTAAAAAATGCTATGAACAGAGGTTTAATTTTGTAAAAAAAAAAAAAAACAAAACTGAATAAAAACTGTACTAGAGGTTAATCTTAAAAATACATTTATAAATTTTTGATTCAATAAACGAAGTGTCTGACCCTGGGACTGAAACATAATGAGCTCCAGAGCAGAAACAGAGCTCCAAAGTCGGCTAAAATGCCGGGGTCATGTGGATCATTTCTCCGGCACTGTAAGTCACACAGGCACAGAGATGGTGTTTGAAAGCTAATGAAGAGTTCTCTTACAATGAGGTCATGTCACCTGAAAATGTATTACGTACTTTGCCCATTGCAATCTGGAGCTATTGGGCTAGCGCTCACTTCACAAGCACAGACAATCTTACAGGCTCTCAGTGAAAGAACATGATCATGTGAGCAGCGTGCTCTCGATAGTGTTAATTCTATGGGTCGCATAGACTGAGACCTCTGGTCATCAAAATCGCTGTCACATTTTTTCTTGCACTGTCATTATGACTCTAGATGGAATAAAAAAAGAAAACATGAGGGAGGGAGGGAGAGAGAGAGAACACCAGGCAGCAGCTGCCTTAGAACATTATATTGCAGCATCTTCAGGTTCAAAACAACTGCTGTTGCATCCAATATTGTTCTGAAGCTGTTAAAGTTTTATTTGCGCGCTCCCACACATCAGAACACACTGCTCCTGTATTTGTGAGGATCAAAATACTAACACATAAAAAAAGGCATCATCGCAAAAAAAGCACTAGAGAAAAAAATTAAGGTTTCTGTTGGTGTAAAGAACCACAAGAACTTATAATCATCCCTCATGTCATATCGGGTTCTCACATTAACATATCTACACATCGTCACACAAACACACACAGCAAGGTGAGATACTACTAAAGTTTTTTTAATGGCAAGGGTTGAACAGAATTGGAAGCATTCAGTCACCTAAAGATAATTCAATATACACACACATTACCGAGTGTATTACTAATTACATTACACTTAAAAATAAAACAATCAATAAAAATTTATATAGAAAATCTGTCCATAAAATTGGAAAAAAAAAAAAAAAAAAAGCCTACACATGGTATTTTTCTTAATCCAGTGATGTATCAATGCTCTCTAGCATGTACAAAATTCAATCAATTACCATACTCAAGGAGGAATGTTCAGTAAACGCCATGTGAGGCTCCAATCCATCCAGCAGTGACCTAAAGTTAGGACCAACGTTTGGCTTCCAGAGGAAAAAAAAAAAAAAAAAAAAGGAGCTTTGACTTTGTGGTACAGATTCGTTTAGACATTAATACACTAGCGAACCCTTTCTTTGCTCTTTTGACAGCTATAGGTTTCTTACTAAGCTTGCAAGTGGAAAGCATAAAAAAACTGAACTGAGATCTGAACTGTGAGGTGCAAATGAATTGAAGACTACTTGTCTTCCATCCTTTCTGTTTGCTGGTCTACGAGACTTCACGTGGAGTTCACAGACACAAATGATTCCCTGGTGTTAATGCCGAAAACAATGCGGAAACAATGGAGAGCTTGTGAGAATCAGTTCCATGGCTAAATCTTCCTCTTCGCACAAGCTAAACGGCTTAGCCCAGCGGTGACTAATCTTATTTGGAAAGGGTCGGTGTGGGTGCAGGTTTTCATTCCAACCAAGAAGGAGCCTCACCTGTTTAACCAGTTGATCTAAGCTTTCAGTAGGTTCAGGTGAGACTCCTGCTTGGTTGGGACGAAAACCTGCACCCACACCGGCCCTTTCCGAATAAGATTGGACATGTCTGGCTTAGCCCATGTGTAGACGATTTATCATCCTTACACACATGCCACAGAGTCATCCAAACAGCACTAACTGCTATAGAAGACTCGTTCTCTGGATAAAACAGAAAGCTCATCTGTTCAGCATTCAAACATGGCATTGAAAGCAGTTGCACATTTGCATAACTGCAGCTGAACATCCAGAACTCGTTGCAGTCAATATGCGCGGGTCCAGTGTTTCAAGACCGATGATGATAACGTTACGGTACATTCAGGACAAAAATGTCTTTCAAAACCCCTTACAGACATCTAACGTGTGAAATGCGTATACTGTATGTGTAAAAAGTATAATTGCTAATTGGGTGTTTATGAGCAGTGAGGCAGCAAGTAATATTCGGCTAAATCGGAGTTCGTTTCCAGCAGAAAAATTGAAAAACTGCTATGTTTCTGAGCAGTAACTAAAGCATCCGACTGAGTCTGCTTTTGTCCTGACGGCTACAGATGCCCCTGCGTGCAGGGAACGAACTGGTTGTTCACCTGGCACAACCAAACTCAAAATCTGTCAAAATTTCTGGCCAGCGATCAAATGTACAGGAAATTCAGCACATGCCTGTCCATATCGCTCAGACTTGCACAAAATAGAACCGTTTATGAGATGTTTATGACAGTTTATCCAGTGCACTAATTATACAGAGCGGTATGTAAATGCGAACGCTATCGCTGTGGTGACATAATAAGAGACGACTCTGGATTTAGCTAGATGTGCAGCTAGAGCTATCGAAAGGACAAAAACAGCAGAACAGTCTCACAAAGAGGTACCAGACCTTCAAAAGAACTCACACTCAGTCACACACTCAACACACTCTCAAGGGAACTGTCAGAGAACATGCCTGCTTGTGTTTGCTTTCCACTGCGCTTAAGGCACACTCTTTCTGAACAGTTTGCTGGTATGCACATTTCTAAGCTATCAGTTGGCACTTTATTTATTTATTTTTTTTGCTTGTGCTAATGTAATGGAAATTCACTTTAACACTCTGTATACAGTATGTTTTGCATAGTAGTTACACTTGGCTCCAGAAAACTACAGCAAACTAAATGTGTGTGTGTGTGTATAGATACAAAGTACTGATAAACAACTAAAAGTCAACAAGAAACTAAATATAAGTGCAGAAATATCCTGGAATGTATCACCTGATGTGGATCAAAGTTAAAGAGCAGATCACTGGGTTGATCCGATTTTACCTTCAAGATGTGTTGAAACATAAGATATGAAAAAAACTAAAACAAACAGTGATGAAAACGGGGCAGTGGATGAGTGCAGGCCTGGTGGTCGTGCTCTCTAAGCTCCAGTTAGGGGCAGGGTTGAAGGAACCCCATGTCTACAGTAAAATTAGCCAATGGTAAGCCATGAAGGCTTTCATATGAGGGGGGGTGTTGGTCAGAGAAAGCCCCACTGTCACATTTGGCCCCCAAGCAATGTCCAAACCGCTGACTCCTTCAGCGAGAGTCAGCACAGGGAGTTCCTAATTAGACCGTGGTGGGGCAACATCCAAGAGATCCTCCAGCGACCCTGTGTCTTCTGCTGACTCCGCCTTCTTGCTCTCACTGTCCAATCGGTGCTTTTTGCTCGTGACGCTAGGCTTGGTGTCTTCCTGCAGCAGTTCTTTGGCGAGAATGTTTGTCACTGCATGGCCAGCTCCTCTCCGATTTCCTGCACAAAACAGAGAGATGAAATGAACCACAGCATGTGAATTTCCTCTTGGAAGGCCTCGTTAGTGTTTTTGTGGTAGATTTATAAGACCCATACAGTTTGTAAGACCACATTTATAAGCCCACCCTGCATGGATTTGGGAAAACAAGCAGAATTGAGTTGTATTTGTGTTGCGATGCACAGCATACATTCCACTGCTGTTTTTATGATTTACAGAGATATTACCCTAGATAAGATTAAAGCTGATAGGTGCATTTAGTAGACACAATGTTTAAAGAGTAAGAATCATGACTATAACTTCAACAAAGCGTATAAATGAAGCACATATATTTTAGTATTTGGTGTTGATTAGCCAGTCTTACAGAAATTTCCAATTTCCCATTTTAGGCAAATGGTTTAAACATCGTAGGCTCATTGGGATAAAATAATAAAGATAAAATAATTCCTAGTAAAACTTAATTCGGTATATAATTATTAATATGGTAAGTAAAAAAATGAAGGTACAATGACAAAATGTTATTGTATACTCTCCATTTTAGCATATACAGGTGCTCCCCAAGCTCCGATGGCCCGACTTACAATTTTTCGAAGTTACGATAACGATTGTGATGCGCTAAAAACTGTAAAATATTTAGAAAATATTTAAAATTTACGGGTAGACATCGCTGGCAGACCAGTGTAACAGCGTATGACGAAGAGACTCCTGGGTAGGCTAGGCTAAGTGGTTCCACATATGATATTTTTGACTTCCAAAGGGTGTGGTGGAACACATCTCCATCGTAACTTGAGGACTACCTGTATAAGTGGAAACGATCTGATTCAAACAGCACACTTTCCATCTCCTTGTAAGAACCCTGACCAGACTGAATCATCAGTTTCAAGACTAAAATTACGCTTTACATTCAGCAGTTAGGCAGTGACTAAATAAAGCCGTCATTGGGGGGGGGTATGTTAGTTAAAGCAGAATTTAGGTTAAAACAGGTCAAAGAACAGCAACACGTCAACATCACACTTGTTCTGAAAACTAGCAGGTACTATACACACATGCAGATGATGGGGGAGGAGAAAAAAAAAAAACACCAAGTCTACACACACAGCAAACGTGCCAACACGGGTCGCTAGAGTGAATAAAAATCTTATAAAGATTTTGTAACCCTAACCCAGTTTCTGTTTTCTTTTGTGTATAGGAGCTCAGTTAAAATCAAAATGGCTGCAGGTGCATCAGGAAGCTAAAAGTACTGGCTTCATTAATGATGACTGCCTGAAGCCTGAAGTTTTTTATTGTCTCTCTGCACACACTGCCCTCTTTGTCTCAAAGACTAGCTGCTCATACTGTATTCTCAACTTCTATAACCATCTCTCAGATAAGTTAATACATGTTGTGGGCTGATGTGCATGAGAGATGATGTTTAGTCAGTGCAAACATGTCCATGGAAAGCTGACTTCAATACTGCAGGGAGGATGGTTTTAATATGCACTGGTCTGGTTTAACTTCATGGAGCTGTTCCTGTATGATGTTTACTACAGCAGTACGTTGATTACATGCAAGAGAATGCCACACACACATACACACGCGCAAAAAAAACAACAAAACAAACCAAAAAAACCCCTATGCAAAGTGAACCATGGATGAAAATCAATGGCTGGCTGGTACACACACATATATGTACACACCCAAACTGCCACTGATATCACTAAAGCCACATGGTTCACTAAACAAAGAACACCTGCAATGAACACCGCACTGCATAAAACGGCATGCTCTTGACACACGGGTTCACACACGTTACCGAGCAGGTATCCAATATGAGCTGGGACAAAGATAGCACTGAGTCTGTTGGAGAAGCAAAAAAGGAGTTACAGGATTTGGGCGTGATAAAAGAGGATGAAAAACAAATTAGAAAAAAGGAGCAAAAAAAAGGGATGAAAAAGAAGGGTGAGAACATAGGGTAACAGTCGAACATATGATCAGTGTTTCTCAAAGACTGTGAAAAATGAGAACAAGACCTTCTCAGAGAAGCTCAGGACAATGAGCTCCTAAGTGTGTGTATGTATGTGTCCTGCTGTCAGTTTCTCTGACACCTCCTGTAATGGACATAAACCAACAGCCAGAGAGGCACAGCACACATGACTCAATCATGTTCAGCACCTTCTATGTCATTTGTAACCCTCATACATTGTTGATATGTCCTCATTGGTTATGTTATGTTTGTTTTGAGCTGTTTGGTCTACAGGACCCCAAACAGAACATATTCACAGACCCAAACGCTATGTTCATGAAGATCACCAATACAATCATACATAATTAACTTTTTTCCATTCAGTTATTCTAATTTGACCCAATTAAACCTCAATGGACAGAATGTATGGCAGCCATACATTTTACAAAGGTGATGAGTAAATAGTTATAAAAACATTGTTACTGGTCCAACTACAGTGGAAGCTTGGATTGTGACTAACTTGGTCTGCGAGTTTTTTGCAAGATGAGCAAGAAATTTTAATAAATTTTGACTTGATGAACGAGCGAGGTCTTACAATACGAGTAGTATGCATACAATTCATCTGCCGAGTCTCACGTGATAACTTCTCTTTCTCGCTCACTGTAGGATTGTGGCTCACTCGTATAATCAACATCGCTTTAGCATAGAAAAAGTCTGAGGAATCCCTCACTTCAAATGAGATCAGGCAGATGTGTAAAATGTGGGAAAGAGTGCAAAACTTAGAAAAGCACCACCCGAATGAGGCTGTAGCAGTGTGAGCGATGAATCTGTTTAATGACAATGCAATGTCGCGTTTCCACGAAATCCTCAAAAGGAGGCAAAAGCAGCAATCACTGGATAGTTAGCTTGTTAAAGTCACACACAAAGAAAAAGATTCCAGTGAGCAGACAGACTGCAGTGATTGTGAGTTGTAATGAAAGGCATCCTACACAATAATCCTCCTCCTCTCCCCTCTCGTCTCCCTCACACCAGCCACGATTCTTTTCAAAGGTAAAAGTGCAGGTTATTTTGTTTTTGTTAGGTGTGGTGGGGTTGAGGTAGACACATATGCAGGCAGGAGACAGCAGTACTAAACCAAATAGGTTTATTCTAATATCAGACAGAAGGACAGACAAAACAGCAGGCAGACGCGGAGTAAAAAAAAAAAAAACAGGCAAAGGTCAACCGAGGTGCAAACAGGATATTAGAGACCGGCATAAACACAAGAATAACAAGAAACAGAAACTTGGACAAAACCGGAGAAGGCACACATGGGAATAGCCAGGCTTGGCAAGAGCGCGGGAAACGGCAACTAATGCTTCGCGACCTTGGCGTGCTTGCGTGAGTCTTTTCATAGCTTTCATGTGACGCGCTGGTGGCCGGAAGGAAAGTATTACCCGGAAGTAATCTTTACAGTAAGTAATCTTTAGAACAGGTGTGCTGCACGCGCGGTTAGATTCATGAAAGTTTTATGTATTTTTACTTTATATTGATCATTTTTATATAAATATTTGTGAGTTGTGAAACGAATTATTTGAGTTTCCATTATTTCTTATGGGGAAATTCACTTTGATATACAAGTGCTTTGGATTACAAGCACGTTTCGAGAACGAATTATGTTCACAATCCAAGGTTCCACTGTAATGTATTATCTCATGGCATATATGCTATATGGGCTCTAAATGAGCAAATATTCAAGGGTCCGAGGTGAGATGTTTTTTTTGCGATGTCCCATACAAGTATTACATATAATTAAACTATGGTTTCTATTTTTAGAGAAAGAAACATGTAGGAAGCAAGCTCTTAAGTGCAAAACTGTCTAAAACAGCCAAATAACCATTTGAAATCATATATATATTTTTTAAATATTTAATGCTTTGCTGATTTTCACATTAAACCTTCAACAGAAGATCTAATGACATCTTCAGTAAATGACTTCTGACAACATTATCTTGTTTATTTTTACGCTGTTAAAGAAAGTCCTTGGTCTTCAGATCTGCAAACAGAATATGAATAAGATGGATAAGAGTTGCTTGGAGCAGCTGGGTAAATTGAACTGCCCTGACCTCAGAACAACAAAAATATTCTTAACTTCCTATAACAGCATGTTCCATGATAACATTCCTGTGAAGCCTACATACACCGTAACAGCAGTGACACATGGTAACGTCTATCAGTGGAAATGGGAGATAAGGAGCGTCTGCAATGTTTAATGATGTCACTCTGCTTGCTTCTCATTTTCCACTTGCTTTATTGTTTGCTCACCTGCCTGTTGGCACATATTAACTTTCTGAAATGCTCTTGTCTAACTGTACTTTATGTAAATACCCTGGAAAACTGAAAACACTACCCACCCCTCCAAAAAACAGTAGAAAACCTGACATTTCACCAAGATCATTTCCCATTGCTCTCCATCACACCCGAACAAAAAGAACACGGAAGATAATACATTTAGATTAGAAAAAGGTTCACTACATAGGACTTGGTGGCGTCTATTAGCAGAAATGGAATATAACATTTATAAGTATATATTTCCATTAGTGCATAATTACGTGCAGCAACAAATCATTAGAATGAGCCCTTCATACCTAAATAAGAAAGAAGAGGAATCAGTGTTTGCTGGTGCTGACTAACAAGTTTGACATCCCAGTTTTGTAAAATAAAGGATCATACTTATTATTTAGCACAGAAAAAAAAGGAAGTGCAAACATAAGTATGTGGAAGTATGCTATGGGCACCTGATGGCCACCGTATGTTCTGATACACGCTTGGAAAGGGAAGGGTAAGGGAGGGGCATTCAGGTGGTAGAATCATACACAGTGGCTCTTTAAGTTAAACTTTACACTGTCTGAAACCCAGATGCCGTTTCTGCTTTGGCGACTGCAGCCCAGATTCCCTCAGCCAGAAGAAATGGTTACTTCTGTGTGCAGAACGTGTCGCTGTGCTGGGATGAGGGCTGTACAGGACGCACTTTAAATCTCTGTTGTCTATATATGTGCAATGCACTCTGGTTTTCTAACTGTTTACTCTGATAATTTATAAACACACTTTGTATAACCCGTGTTCAACCTTTCAACCTTTTAACTTTCAGCCTAGTGTGTGTACAAAACAAACACCACACATGCAGTGTGTGTATGAGGGACAGCCACATACAGGGTACTGTATTATTTTAAGCAACAAAGACAATGATGGTAATCCATTCCGAAGGGATGGTGGTTATGAAGTGCTTCAGTCGAAATCTACATTCTCCTACTTTGTCAAAGTGGATGGAAGTGTTTCACTGTGCCACAGACAATCTGTCAACAAACGTCCCTAAACTTCCATAAAATCTGGACCCAGTTACAGTTAACTGAATTTTTAACAAACTCCTTACAAATACAAAAGGTATAATCTTCCATAATCATGCATTCCAACCGTATGCAAGAACACGATCATGGAAATGTAGATTTTTTGTTGACTTGGACATTTTGATAAAAGTTTATAGCTGGAAATGGTTTCAGAGATGCAAGCAGTGAAGTTAAGTTAATGCCATACACCAGTATTTTTTCTCATAAGGAAGTAACAAGCTAAGAACCAATAATTATCCAATTTACCCTAAAAGTGACCCTTGACGAACCATTTTTTTTCTAAGAGCAAAGTTTGTTGTTTTTAATTTCTTAGCTTGTTTATGTAAAACATTGAGGAGCTCAGATCTTAAATAAAGCTTCCAGGGTGAAGCACCTCATTAAGCTGATTGAAAAGAAGCCTAATGTGCAAGGATTCAGCAGGAATGCTGTTTTTACACAGAATTCAAACAGTTTTGATTAACACATTTCTTAGCTACTGCACAAGTCCATATATGGTGTGTCCCCTCGCACTTCCAACCCAATTTAACAAAAAAAAAGAAAAGAAAATTGTTTTACTGGATATTCTAAATCTACAGGTAAATTGCCTTTAAGAATAATGAATTGCTTGTTAAATTTGCCACAGCCAATCAAAAGAAATGAGCAAAACTGCTTAAGGTATCATCATCTTAACAGATATTCAAGATTGGAGAGAATCGTCTGTAAACTTTGTGATGTATAACTTGAAACGAACGCATAGGAAACCTTTATTTAGCCTACAAAGTCGTATTTACATATTATTTCAGTGGTGGATACATTATAGATTAAGGAACGCGTTCACAGAAAAATCAGAAAAAACGATATGTAGATAATTCTTCTGAATGAAAAACTCTGAAGGAGCTTTTGCAACATTGGCCTCATTTTGTGGTGACACCCAGATATTTCATAGTGCTAATGTCTTCAAAATAGAAGCACATGATGAAACCCTTCTACCAGCAGCTGGGTCTGAACTTTTGAGCAGTAGAGGTGATGTGTGTTTGATGGAATGTGGGAGGAAAAGTATGAGTTCTTTAAACAGATATTGCTGTGTAAGAGAGAGTTCATTGTGAAATCTGTAACTTCTGAGAGAGACACTGCTTGGTCTGAAGTTTTATGTGGTTAAAGCCAAGGCAATGCAGTTGTGTGCATTCAACTAAACTTTAGGCAAAGTAGTGCCACTTTACTTTGGTCTGGTTTGTGCAGTTAATCAAAACCTTCTGTTCTGCTGTGTGTCATCTGAGGCAGTTAGCACCCCCTAGAGGAAGCAGGGACAAGATGTTAAAGTCTGTGTGAGTGTGGTGCTCTCAGCAGATACAAAGTGAGAGTTAGTGGCTGGAGGCTCACTTTGCAAGTGGCTAAGAAATGTGTGTAAAGAACTAAGGATTTGACAAATGTCATGTGAGTGGGGTTGTTGGTGTGTTCAACTATATGAAGTACTGATATTGGGTTTTGCTGGAATAATATGTACCTTATGAAGTGTGTGTATGAGAAAGAGAGTGACCAAGAGAGAGAGATAGAAGAGAGGAAAGAAGAAAGTCCTTTGTTTAGTGGCTGTCTTGGTCTTTGTTCTTTCTTTTGTCAAAAAGTTTGTTGAGTGCTAGCCTTTTAGAGCAGAAGCGTGTGTGAGACTTCTCTTTTGTCATGTGGTGTGTGCCCAGTCATTTGATCATGTCTGACTCTTTGTGTGGTAGGTCGTGGCCTGGCAGATGTGCATAGCCTATATGACAGATGTAAATAAATGCAAGCAAGCCCACATGGGCAGAAGTGTAGCCTTTTATAAACCTTGGACTAGATTATAGACAAAACCCCCCTTACTCTGACTGGCTGGACCAGTTGATTATTGAGGGATTGGCAAGCTGCTGCCATTTTGAGGGGAGGAAAAAAAGACAAGCACTTTTACAGTATCCACCCTTGGCGATAAAATGAGTCAATTATTGTGAACACTACAAAATTAAACAAGGACAGAGAGCTCGCTTATTCATAATAAAGACTATGAAGTGTTTTGCTACATGCGGGTATAATCAGATCACACCTTTCTGGAGTTCAAAAAAATTTCTCCTTGCAATATTATTAGTGCTCAGTTTCACTCCCTGGAACGCTTCTGAAGGAAAAATTAAAGGAGAGGGTCAATAACACATGCTGTTCTCATTATTCTGCTGAGACACTGACAGACTTTCAGTGTTTCGACAGGTTATCAATTCAGACAGAAAGACAAAGATAAAAATATTTTAAAAAAATCTTTAACTTTACCAGACAATACAACTTGGACTTATAAACAAATACACTGCTCGGACTGCTACAGACTCATAAATATCCTATAAATTAATAAACTAAATAATGACCAGACAGCTTCACATTATTCTTACTACAAAGCTGAAACCGGTGTTTAAAATGGTAGCAGTTTTTGGACAATGGAGAATAGCTACATTGCTATGCTACGTACACTACCATTGAAAAGTTTGGGGTCACCCAGACAATTTTGTGTCTTCCATGAACAGTCACACTTTTATTTACCACATGAGTTGGAAAA
>JAQMCW010000012.1:5662733-5691333 GCA_030068335.1 Chrysichthys cranchii
AAATTGATTACACTTTCATGGAAATCCAATTTAAGAAGTATCGGTATCGGCGAGTACACAAATAAAAATACTCGTACTCGTATCGGTTTGGAAAAAAGTGGTATCGGTACAACCCTAGTAGTGTGCCTGAATACTCAGTGGGCATTTATTTAGTAATTGTACACTTCCCGGATGACCTACTACGTCCACAGAATGCAAAACATGCCACACGACACTACACTACACTACCCCATCCAGGTCAGAGGACAGGTAAGATGATGGTGCACAATGTCTGAATTGCATTCTCGCACTCATACTCACAGAATGCACTACAATAACAGTTCTGGAGCATGCACTTAATCAATGTTTGAGCATACTAAGTATTCGAATGCAATCAAAAGCGATTTGAATGAGCAAGCTCCGATGACAGTCTCCCAATCTCATGCCGTATTCTGTTGGCTTCGTTCATCGTGGCAAATATATGGCCTTTGTTTCCAATAATAAAGGGTTATAGCAGAACCAATAAGCAGAACCAAAATTAAGAACTTTTTTTTTTTAACAGGCTCCCAACCCAAGTACTTGGCATTTTGAATTCAGTTCTAATTTGTCACAGCTGTTTTTTTGTTCCCAACCCTTCTTATTAACTCTGAGGGAATGATAGCAAAAGACTCTTTACAGGTGTTCTAATCTAAGCTATAACAGGAAGTTCCTTGTCTTTCAGATGTCCCACAATGTTGAATGTAACTACAAATGGTTAAAATATACAAGGTGTTGTTCTTAAATAGGACATTCTAGGACACTCTGCTACAGGACAATAACCAACAGTAACTCCACTTCATGTCAGGATACAATCACACCACCCGGTCATTGATTATTTTCCTATAGCAGCATGTCCAATGATCTTTTTAACCTCAAACAATGTCATTCTCACTGCTGCACAGCTTCTTTACATTACACTACTTTATGTAACTCCAAACACTCATACTGAGTGCGAGTGTATGAGCTTAACTCACTTACTGCGCTGTGTGTGAGCAAAAGAGTGCTGAAATTCTGATTTAGGAATTTTGGCATCCTATGACAATCAAACTGCAGCCAACTGGAGAAGGGGGGAACTCGAACTAGGTCATGGAGGAAAAAAGTGAGGGAAGGAGTGAACGAGAATTTTCTGTGGCTGGATATATGAAAAATCTCAGTCTGATCAAAGTAAAAGGTACTCGTGTGTGTTTAGTGAGCAGCCTCGTTTTCCTCTCCTCTTTTTTATTCCTCCATTCCTATGCATGCTTGTTCTTTGGCTCATGCAGATCACCCTACAGCAATACTACAGCAGAAAAGGACTCTTGTCCTTTCCCCCTGCAAACACACACACCCCCACAGCCCTTTACTTCATCTCTCCTTCCATGTTCTGCACACACACTTAGGTTGAGGAATTTCTTTTATGTGGTACGACTGCCCTCAGTGGCTGATCAACGGAACTACAGAGTTCTAGCGTCACACACGCAAAGCCATACCGTCATTGATGTTGAGTGAGGTTCCGGCGTTCATCCTCTTCTGTCTCTCCTCTTTCTCTTTCTCGGCTTTTTCTTTCGCAAGTTTGGCCTTGCGCATCTTTTCCTCTGCTTCTTTTCGTTTCTGATTCTCAATCACGGCTTGCTGTAACACACACACACACACACACACACAATATGCAGCTTTATTAAAAGACAGCAAGAGGCATACTACATGATATGAGACATGCTTGAATCGCCTAGTTTTAAACGAGTCCTGTTATTTGTTTAATTGAGTAAATGCAGGGGGTGAGCTGTGTATCTGTCGGTGTTGGTATGTTTAAATACTTGTAGTATGAATATGAGTGAGGATGCACTGACTAATAGAGTACAAACATTTTTTTTTTAAAAAAAATCAGCGTCTCCAGGGATGTCTGTATTTAATGCCCAAAAAACAAACAGTGGCGACATAATGACATAACCACTTGCTGCTGCACTCTCTTTGCCTCCCTCCCTCCCTCTCTCTCTCTCTCACCCACCCACCCACACACAGCAGCTGGGTACACAGGTACATTGACTTCTAAGTACATCTTTCAACTGTGTTTGTTTACTGTCCCTGACAAAAGAATAAGCTCAAGACAAACATTACATTTTCTCTACTGATTTCTCTAACTGACCTTAAAAGTAAACACACATGCACAGAAATCCTACTGTTGAAATCTACACCCTTAACCATTTGCTTTTATTTACTACCATCATACCAGATCACTTTCGGATTATTTTATGGCCCTGAGCCTGGCCGTGTCTGTTGACCTTACCTGGAACATGTTCTTAAAGTTGTTCAGGTCCCCGAATAGCTCCTCAGGACTTATCTTCTTGGGGTCAAAGACAAAGAATTTGCCCAGGTCTTCATACTGCTTCTCCATGTTGCTGTGCATCAGCTGGAGTTTCTCAAACTGCTCTCGCGCAGTCGCCACAAAGCTGTACTCTGATCAGTTAACGAACATTACCAGCATAGGTCCAGTTGGGGGTCGGTTACAAACACAGCAGAAACACATCACTTCTCCTTCTCTGGTCACTCTGTCGCGAATCTCATTCAGCATTCTTTATGTGTAATACCATGATTGCATGTATCAAAATACAGCATAACCATTAAAACAGCATGCACAAAATCCATACCTTAAGAAGAATTTTAAGCAGTGTACAGTTTACGTTTCGGCGCCCCCTCGGCAACAGGTGAAATCCATGAAGTAGCAACGTTACATTTATTTTATTATTTATACTTATTTTAAGGCTTTATAAACCCTTCCCACTCTTTTATTAACCTTTCCCACACTCTTATAAGCATTTCCTATGCTCTTAAACACTTTCTACACTCTTAAACCTACGTAATTTTAACATATAAAATTCTACATGGCTGGGGAGTTGACTTCCTGTTTATAGCCGTCCTAGCCAATCCTAGCGCTGCCTCGTGGTCACCTGACTGGCTCACCTGACAAGCAGAAGTGACGTAAACTGTGTTTTCATTGTGCATTCATCTGCTGATGAAATACTGTATTTTATTTCGATTTAATATTCTTTTAATATGTTTGAATTAACATTTTTTTTTTTATATATATATTCCAGAGTCCTGCGAAATAAAAAAAAATCTGCGATTCAAAATTTGAAAAACCGCGATGCACTGAACCTGCGATAGGTGAACCGTGGTATTGCGGGGGACGACTGTACTGTATTTGCCCTCGTGTGAAGGATATAGTCATTTTCTCAACAAACTTGTCCTTTTCACTTTGGGGAGGAGGGAAAGTCTCGATGTCCTTCTCCAGATTCTTGATCTGCTTTCCCATCTGATCCAGATTTTTCTGGAGTGTCTCTGCCGAAACTACGAAAAAAAGGAGCGATCTCTTGTAACATCTCATGTAAATAATTCATGCACATCACAGTTTGTCCTTTCCTCTGGCACACTCCAGCATTTTAAATCAAATCTCTATAAACTGCATATGTAGCACAGGTGAGATGACTACTCACAACATGTACTGAGAAGAGAAAATAAAAATCTTAATTATAAAAATTAAAAAAACGGTTAAAATAAAAACTATTTCTCAAAGCTCTTTTATATCGGAGGCCTAAAGGCAGATTTTGTGTCAGTTAATGAGGCAGTTAATAAATGTAAAACATTTTGCTGAATGCATAAATGACTCTTTAATTAAAAAAAACAAAAACTTGTAAATAAATAATATTTAAAATTGTGTATAATTAATTCTTTCACAAATGCACCTTTTTCACTGGAAAGAATTTGTGGTTATGGCTGGAGTGTGAATAACACAAAATCTTAAACATTTACTCTGTTGCTCAACTTTCAGCATATTAGATTAAAAAAAGCCTTGATAAGACAAGTTCTCATGTTTGCCTCAGCCCAAGGCAGACATGACGTGCAATGCTTATTTTAAATCTGCTGATTCACCCAACATATGAACTCAGACTTCCATTATAGCTTTATAAATTTAATGTACTTTCCTAAGTACAAAGAAATGTGTTGAAATTATTATTTGCTGGGATCACACACATTACACAGATTTGCTTAGTAAGGGTTTTGTGCTTATACAGTTTTAGTATAACCCAGAATGGCAATAAAGTGTATAAATGTGACGGAAAGCAAAGATATATGCATTACTGAGCTGGCTGGTTATGTAGTAATGAAAGAAATCACCTCTGCTGGCTTTCTCCAGGTGAATAAGCTCCTCAGGGAAGTGCATGACGTTGGGATATTGTTCCTGACACATGTCTGCCAGGAAATGCAAGAGGGTCTGCTTCTGATCTGCAGACTTGGTATCTCTGAGCTACAGAAAAAAAAAAAAGACAGCATTGATAATTACAGCAATACGGCTGTATGCGGTGCGTACATGCACACTAATAGAGTTAGTTAATGCGGGTCAGCTCAAGTCGTGTGTGTGTATAGAAGACCTTGCAAAGGTAGTTGATACTGAAGCCAAAGGCTTTGGCATTGCGTGAGCCGGCATTCATGTAATTTCCAACAAGCAGGATCATCTGAAGGAGCTGGGCAAAGTTATCGCTCTTGACCACCTCCTCGCACGCTGCAGTCACAGCCACAATGTCTGGCTTCACGTTATTTATCTGCTCCTCAAACTGCAGCCGGAACAAGATGGCACTGAGTCGCGGCTTCAGACGCTTCACCGAACTTATCTACAGCACAGACAGAGAGAGAGAGAGAGAGAGTGTTTGTGGTTACAATTAGTCACAGATCCACATGTTCACATCTTCTTGCAAATATCTGCTGTCAGCAAACCCTTCTCCAACATGTTTTTCTTCCCCCAGTAACTTCAGACTTAAATCTGAAGTAATGAATACAGACCTAACATCAATGTGAACACAAAAAAAACCACTACTTTCCTTGACTTATACACTGAAAAAGACACATGCTCTTAGACCAAGTGACAGAAAATCACTGAGATGAATCTGTCCTAGGGTTGAAGTTTTGTGTAAAACTTTTTAAAACTTTAATCAGCGAAAAAAAAAAAAAATCTATCAGATTTATGTTTTAATCTTCCTGTTGGTAATGCATGATTGTTTTATTAACCTTTATTTATGAGGTATGAATGTGGGACTGCGCGTGGGAATTACACGTAACATCAGGGACATGGAGACTTCAATTAGTCATTGTTATTGCTTTGCTGATAAATTTCAACTTAATTAGAACCTGATTAAAATCATTATGTTTGAATTTAAACCCGTTTCTTGTATCATTTTTTTGCTGCTTGTGCCACAGCACTGCTGTGTATTACTTTATGTTCCATATTATTTGTTTGCGCAAAGCTAGCTCTGGGAATGAATGCCTGTCATATCGGCCATCTCTGAACATCATAAATTCCCACCGTGGGTCACAGATGACAAAGTATTAAATGCAAATTATGGCTTCATTTCTACAAGGATTTCTATTCTGTTCCTTGGAACTGGACGTTATTGAACGACAAATCCAAATAATAAAATGTAAATATAAACCAATAAACCTTCATTCACACACACAGTGGTGTATTACTGGCCTGTCAAGAGTGAGACTGTAACCAGAGGAATGAGCAAGTACATGTGTGTATGCACACTGACCACCACTCCAAACTGCTCTGACTCTGCGAGGTCGTCGTATTCATCCTTCATCTCGGATAACACCTTCAGCTGCTCTTCCTCAGGCAACAGCTTCAGCAAACTCTGAAACACACACACACACACACACACACACACACACACACAAAACAAGTCAAATCAGATGCAAACGGGGCCCCAGTGTTCATGCAAATTACTGGCAAAGTCACAAACAGACGCGCAAACACACCTGCACCATGTTCTCTGTAAGTGCTGCCTCATTCACCTCCAGAATTACATTTTTGATCTCCTCATATGGCAATCTGTTTGAGCCCAGGAAAATAGCTGCAACACACACACACACACACACACACACACACACACACACACACACACACACAGAAGTATTTAAGACACTCATCAATCTACTCCTGCTTGCTATATTTGTTTGAGATGATTACAGAGAGAGATGTGAGATTAAAACCAGTGCGTTACACACTGCCGTGCTGATCAGTTACATTTTTAAGCCTGTACTCACAGAGGTTCTGGGACGATTTAGAATCGAGAACTTTCAGCTCCTTCACTTTCTTCTTCTGAGCTGCTTTATCCTCTCCTCCTTCCTGATCTTTCTTTGCTAAAAAGAGAGATACAGAGAAGGGGAAAATGAGATCTTTGTTAAACTTGCATATACATGTACTTTATTTCACTTGGCCTCATTTAGTTAGTCAACAGTGCATCCAAAGAGAGAAAAAAGGTACAGATAAACAGACGAATAAAAAGGGACAGATGTACTCGATCAGAAAGAGAGCAAACAGGCATGAAAAACAGATGAAACGAGAAAGCTACGGCTACAGACATATGAACTACAAGGGACGACATAAGGATGGTCAGAGATTAATGAAAATGGCCGCCCATTATCTCACTACCAGAGGTGTAACAAATTAGACACAATGTTTTTCTTCACGAAAAGTGAAGCTGACACACACACAAAATCATCATATTGCTGGTGTTTATGCCTCTGTGTGGAGCAAAAAGAGAAACAAAAATAGCAGAGCTAAACCAGAGAGGAAAAAGTAACTCCTGTCACACCACCCTGTGAGTGGACAACCACAGCCTTGAGGAGAAATAAACACACATCTGCCTCTCCGTATCTCTAGTACCCCTTCATTCACCCACGGCACAAGGTCAGTGACAGGACTGCAGGAATGGCTGTACTGTTGAACGCTGAGGAAACGCACACAAAGCCCCCTCAGCAAGTAAAAACAATCACAACCTCCACACAAACTACACCTCTGTTCAGCTAATGTGCGTGCGTGTGTGTGTGTGTGTAATAACATGAATTTCAGATCTGCCTCACTCTGATGGAGACACAGATACGCCTGTACAGCCTTTAATCTGAATTCCTCGTATCATGTTTCTACTGGAAAAAACAGAACTGCAGCGCAGCAGCCACATGGCCTCCGCTCGCTGCTACAGTGTTTACTGCCTCGTAAGGCTTCCTTTGTACCACTATTCTTTCTTGCTTTGCCATCTGCTTGTCTTTTCTTTCACTCCTCCACCCCTTTCTCATTTGGAGAAACTGCCTGAGCTCCATTTTTTCCCCCCTCTCTCTCTCTCTCTCTATTCCCCTTCTTTTTCAGCCCACTCCCTCCATCCAGGCCTGGCCGCTCTGCACCCCCACCCCCCCCTTCGCTCTGAATATTGGATTACAGCGACATATGGAATCACTAAAAGAAGCTTTTGCATTACACTACGCACGAACCCTCTCCATCCCTGTTAAACGTCCAACACCATCACCCGTGCTAACTTTCCCTAACCTTTTAAACATACAAGCTGGACACTAGACCTAATCGATGTCTTCCTTTCAGGGCTCTTTCTAACCAACCCTGGCTAGTCTCGGTCCTTAATGAGAGCTCTGCGGTGTTTAACTTACTGAACTGTGAGCTTTTGTTTTTCTTGGCCCTCACTTCCGTCGTTACACAAACTTCCCTCTCTCCCTTCCCGCCATTCTGTCTCATCCCTGGCCTGCACGCTTTCTTTCACTGACTTTTTCCAGCAATCTTCTTTTTTCCTTTCTCTCTCTCATTCTTTGAAGATATTTAGCAAACTGCAGGAGGTCAGCAGAGCTCTGGCTCCAGAACCGCACCACCCCCACAAGCCGTGCTACTCTCCTTTACCCACAATCCCACTGAAATACAGCAGAGGTGTAACTAGAACACAGGCATGTGGGCTTGGAGGCGAGAGATCAGGCCACTCAGTAAATGTTTAAATCAAATAACCCTTTTATGTGCCTGGCCTTCGTTATCACCTTGTATAAACACTGTGTGAGATTTTAATGTGGGGAGAGAAAAAAAAAAGTTTTAGCAACTTATACATGCTAATGAAACATTTTCTTACAAATAGTAACAAAACGTTTTGCTTTCAGTTTAACTTAAGTTTTAGTGGACAGGTTTTCAGAGTTGCAAAATGTTTTAAACCCCTACAGTGGAACTGCTTTAGGCAGGAAATGTTATTTAGTCATAAATTTTAGTGTCGGGACTTCATAACAAGCCCCTCCTATAGTGAAGTAACAGGAAAAGCAGGATGATGGCTCAGCAGCAGGAAGTGGAAGGGGAAATACACAACCTTTCTTATTTTAATTCTAGAAAACCACAGGTACTGTGTCTGACGGGACACCACAGCAGCTGTTCCTACAGATTTATTCAGTCACACACTGATACAAAAGAATAACAATCTAGCTGGTAGAAAACGTCAGCCTTCTTCTGTCCATCGTGAATTTACTAAAAAGGTTAGGGGGAAAAACTTGCGTGAAATTTATGAAAATGATCAAATATATCTTTGTTCTTGGCACAGTAATATTTCAGGATAAAAAGATATTTGATTCATTTTATTGCATGCGGTATGTACACCATAAAGTGGATAAACACGACTACAGTGGATGAAAGAGGAAGAATTTACAGAACAGCAAACAGGAAAAAAGGCCTAAGAGGAAATCCTCTCACCTCTCTCTCTTTTCACCCATCACCTTAACAAGCAAGAGAAACCATGTGTGTGGGTGTGTGTGTGCGCGCCTGCACGTGTGTGTAAAATTACCACACAGTCCAGACCCTCCGTTGAGAACAAACTGGTGTGGGATTCATAAAATGGGACCCATGTTTAAAATGGCTGCTGCCTGCCTCATTCTCTCTCTCTCTTTCACACACAAACACACACAGGAACGCAGAGGGATAATTCCTCATTTTTGAGCCGATGGCACCTCTGGCGGTTGTCATGAATACTGCAGCCACAATTTGAGCCACATCTGGAGTGCTGTTAGGAAAACAATCCATCCATCACAGGCTGAGTGTGTGTGCGTGTCTGCCAGTGTGTGCACGCTCACATTTATGAAAAGAGAAACACTTAACAGATGCATACATTTTTGTGAAAACTACATTTTGCCTCTACTGCTGATGCAATTTCCCGTTAGTCCCCTTCACAGGCCCTTGTCCTTCCCCTTTGTCTCAATCAACAGCTGTCCCTGGATCCAGACAATGGGGTGAGGGGGAGAGCTGTGTTACTACACACATAGACACACACATGCACACACACAGCAGAGTGTCCCACCAGCTGTCTTACTCAATCACACTCAAAGACGCACAGCCGCACGCACTCCTTCTTTATTGTTAAAACAAAAACTAGAACTGAATGTGCTCCACATACCCTTTAGTGAAACTCAGTAAGAAGCTAAAGCTCCATTACACACACAGACTTAGTGTTCATAAACTCTGTGTGTGTGTGTGTGTGTGTGTGTGTGTGTGTGTGTGTGTGTGTGTGTGAGAGAGAGGAGAGTTAATGAGAGAGTAGCGAGAGACAGGAACAGAGAAGGAACGAAACAGAGAGACAAAAAGAGCAATGAAGATGAAAAGAGACAGAATCAAGAGGTGGAAAGGACAGAGTGAGAGAGACATAAGAGACAGGAGAATGGAGAGAACAGAACAGAGAGAGATTTAATGAGAGAGAGAAAGACAAAGAGAGAGGTGCAGTGTGTGAAGTAGACCTCGCCTGATCAGCAGGCTCCGCACACTCTTCCTAAGAGACCTGGACGGTCTCGCCTCTCAGTCTTTCATTAAAGTGAGAGCGGCTTGCGGCTATTCGCACTCTAAAAGTGCACAGATGATAGCCTCCATTGTTCACGGTGAAATTAAAGAGTTTGGTGGAGCTCTGCTGCCTCTGGCGGCCACATGCACACACGGCAGCCTGAACTCTCAGCAAACTTTACTTGGATTGTGAAACTTTTGGCTCCCTGGTGTTTTGAAAGTTTGTGAAAAAGGATCCAAGAACAAACAAATGGGTTTGATGAACTAGCTTCAGCACTCTCAAAAGTCTGGAGAAAACTAAGACGCCTGTTTGGATGGAAAGAATGTGTCTCGTCTTCGCTGTACTCCAACACACCACCAACACACCCACACCCACAAACACACACTCGAATATCTAAGGAGATGCTGCTCTGTTTGGATATGACAGATGACAGCAGAATCTGTCCCTTTAAACTTTAAAGGTCCGCATGGCCACCCTTTTGTGCCCTGTCCAGCGTGCGTGGTTCTGGGGACTTTTCACGGCTCTAGTTGCCGAGGGTAACCTTGGAGCTGGAAGAATACCTTCTTTGTGTTATTTTGGTCTTGAAAGGAAGCGGAGAGAATGGAGGAAGTGAGTGAGGGAGGTGGAGGGGGGACTGGGGAATGAGTCAGGGCCAGATGGCAGGGTGTGGTGTTAGAAACAGGAGAACATGGGGGAGGTGTTCGGCACGAAGAGGGAGGAGTAAAGACAAGGGGCCGGGTTAGGGGCGGGGTCCGGAGGCTGCTCACATGCGCACCCCTGGTGCATGAAAGATGCAACTGCAGCATGGGGGAATTTATAAAAATGATATGAGGTATTTTTTTTTTTTTATTAAAATGCATCAAGTTGTCCGAGGTTACTCCTGTTCCATCGGGAGATTTTCTACACTGACACAGAGCCGAAGCATTGACCGCTAAAGCAGAAGCTTCAGTCTGAGCAACACAGAAAATTAAATAAATTCCTCACATAACTGCTTCTGCACTTGTCCATTCTCAGCGCATTCAATATTTTAACACTTGTAAGATAAATGGCAGCGAAATTGATTTTATAAATAAAGACGAAGATGGCGCATATTTCTCTTTTGGTCAAATAGAAGAAGGAATTTTTTTTCCCAAGCCGCCGGGGCTTTTAACATGTTTTTCTGAAAACAGCTTTTGAAAGAAAATGATTCAGTGCTGTAGCATTGTCAGTAATGAAATGACAAAATTAATGAAGTAGACAAGTGTGGCCTCACAAATAAATCTAAAACACGTTAACTAACCTTGCGCACGTTTGTTTTTTTTTAACATTAAACTATTCACAGATCATTATGATATTAAATTCTTTTATACGTCAAAGAAATTAATTTAATTCATTTAATTAAAGATTCAAACGTGTGATCCCAGACAATAGTGTTATCCTCCTCACTTATTTAACAAAGCACCTAATTAACTTTGCACTCAGAATTGTAATTACACAACGTGACTAAAGAGGAGTGTTACTTTGCCACACATATTTATGTTGTACAAACATCCGCTCACTCCTTTTCACTCAGCTGCTGACAAGATAACGTGCATTATGAACTACTTTCTTTCTATGTCTGGTAAACGATCGAGATTTTGATATTGTGCCGTAATCCTGACAACCGTTTAAAGCATTCTGATCCTTTTATTGCTGTGTTGGGTTTATACAACGATGAGAAATAATAAATAAAAAAAAATATACCTAAACAATGTTAAACTAATCAACGACCCTAGATACTGCCCTTGTGCAACACACACACATGCAGAATAAATAAAAGCCATTTATTATTTCATAGGTTATTTCCCACGTTGAGCACTGCATATATCCTTAGAGAATATAAAACTGTGTGTGAGGTCACACTGCCACCTACTGACCAAACCGCCAAACTACATCCAATCAAACAGCTGGAAACGAAGCAGCAGATAAACACAGATTTACTGAAACATCTAAATCTAAGCATCTTATTTGGAGTGGCTCTGTGTGTACTTAATAAAAGAAAAAAACTGTATTTGATGTGGATGTGCATTCTCTTTGCTCTTCTCTCTCCAGAGGATTAACGTTGTGATGCATGAACATCATCCTCCGCACGTTTGTACACACCACTAAAGGCTTGAATGATTGTGTATCATCTTCCTCAGGTAGTGCAACACAAACATGCAAAAACCACACCATTCTCGTTTCAGTGAACGTCACGACATGGCACACACACAAGCCTCTCCGTCGTCAAACCGACACCCAGCAACCAGCAAAAATCCTTTCCAAAAGTGGGAACTTTCCAATCTTCCCCAACTTTCGGGTCATTTGCTGTAGCACTTCTGACAAAGCATTAATACACTGAAGTCCCATACACCTAGACACACGCACACACACACACACCCATACCCACACACACCTAGACACGCACACTAAATGAAAGAGGTCGAGATAGAGCACCGGTGTCCTGCGCCTGAGAATAGCTATTAAATCACAGCGCTATCGGCACTCTCTCAGGGAGACGCACGGAGATTTACTACTGCAATTAAAGCAACCTAATTGCACACGCGCACGCACACACACTCGGAAACTGTCAATAATGGTCTCGCAAGCGCCTTCTAAATAATAGCCGACTCAGGTTCAAACGGATAGTGTGTGTGTGTATGTGTGTGATTGTGTGTGTGTGTGTGAGAGAGAGAGAGAACAAAAACTCATCTATGACTCAGACTCTATCTGTTCTTCTCTCACACTTCACACAGCCTCAGAGACCAAGCACACACACACACACCCTGAAACTATGATCCAGCAGCCATAAAAACGTCAGGATGTGGACAAAATAAAGGCCCTTTTTGAAAACCTCATTGCATGCTGAGTGTGTGTGTGTATATATATATATATATATATATATATATATATATGAAAATCGAACTAATAAAAGCTCAAGGTTAAAGCGGCTCTGCCGCAGACGAGTGGACGCACACCCAGATACTGACATGCCCATGGGTCATCTGAAGCGGGGGTGGCTTTCTGCTCAGGATAAAGAGGCCAGTGGTTGTTAGGGGACATGATGAAAGGAGAGTGAATATAATTGTGCGTGTGCGTGTGTGTCCTGAGGGGAGGTCAAAGGCTGTTCTGTGCGTCCCACTTCCACCAGACAGACTATTGACGCTTGCTGACACTTTAAAACCCAGAGCAATTATAACTAAATGCACACTCGCCCACTGCGTGCTAGGCGCCTGTACTTGAGAAAGGGGGGGGGGTTGGATTGACAGTGCCCTCTAGTGGAGAAAAGAGGGAAAGGGGAATCAGACAAAGACACAGGCTGGAGTGGATGCTAAAGCACTGATTGTGTTTAAATACATATATATTTGAATGATATCTGAATGAACTGACAAGGCCTGAGGTACTTTCATTCTCAAATCTGTTTAAATCTCTGTGTACATACTGATTACGTGAAACAGAATCTAAATGATGTGCGAGAGGAGGGGCGGTCGGTTTCAGGAAGAAGAAGCAAATCCTGTCAGAGAGTAACAAGCAGGAAACGCAAAGTCCTAAAGTCCTCATGAAACGGCTCGACTCTGTATGTTGACAAAACACAGTTCAAAGTAAAACACACGCCCGCTGAACCTACACGAACCTGACAGGAGGTTAGCTAACTAGCAAAAAAAATTTAGTGAGGTGCTTTTTTTTTTTTTTTTTTAATTGCAAAAGATTTCCCGCAGGTGCCTCAAACTACGCCCGTCATCTTGAAAGAGCGTGATATCCTGAACACCGAGTTGATGTATGCTTTGGCAGAGATAGAGAAATTAAACACCACATCAGCGAAGCGTATTTGTTGCTAACGAGCTGACGCCGTCGAGGGCAAGACACATTCAGTCTAGAGATCATTTAACTGCACAAACATAAGACTGGCACAGGATGAGTCACCAAGGACAAAATAAATTAATTAATTAATTTAAATAACAACAAAAAAACAATTTCCCCGAGGTGACAGTCCATCAAATTAAAACAAGCATCTTTCCAAAACCTTTCTAGACAGAGCATCATTTTGGCATCCATAACACTAGAGGGGGTCAGTCCAAACACCCTGACATGCCAATTCTGACTGTTTAAGCATCAACTCAAGTCAGTCTCAACGCACAATACACTCCAACACTGCTTCTCGTTACAGTCCGGTGGACATGTTATTTCCTGCAGCGTCCTACTTTAAAATTAGCTGCCCGTCCAACCTCTCGATCATCTATAAACCTTTTGTGTCATGGCCTGTTGAAACGCACACATGAAAGCGATCCAAGAATAATTCTCAAGTTTATAAGAACATTTTCGGATCTCGACTGAGCCATCTGCCTGACTGGTAATGAATTATTAGGTTGTAAACACAGCTACTGAGGAGATGAGCAGACTGAGAAAAACAGGGAGGGAGGGAGGGAGAGAGAGAGAGAGAGAGAGAGAGTGAGACAGAGAGGGGGTGAGGGTGAAAGGACACAAACAGTGAGGACAAAGCAGTGAGGGGAAAAGTGGGAGGATGGTGTGTGTCTATCACAGAATCACACATGTACATTAGAGCGATGCACTCAGCAGAACGCACAACTCCCTCAGGACACACACACGCGTGCGTGCACGTGCGCGCACACACACACGCGCTCTCTCTTTCTCAGTGGAGCAGCCCCAGTGGGATTGCACTGTTTCTGCCTGCCTGAAAGAGTTACAGTCAAAGCCTCATCCACACTTGCAGCAATCTCTTGTCCTTAAATAAATCACTGTAATACACAGACAAACCACGACACACAACAAACAATCACGGCAAGCAAAAAAAATAAAAATAAAATAAAGGCTCCTGATGAGCATACACACACACACGCATGCACGCACAAAAAGAGAGAGAGAGAGAGAGAGAGGACTACATACATGCACCTGCATACACATCTTTAATGTTCAAGTCCTCCCACAATTTGGCTGATATTTACAATAAGGTCACATGATCAGGCGTGTTATCCTTATTTATACAGCCTGGTTTCGATCCTGAAAGTGTTGAATGAATTTTCTACAGCAGCAGCTCACCAGTGCTGGCTGTGAGGTTTATCTTACTGCAGTCATTCTAAAACAATCACGAGGACTTAAAAATGGTGGCGTTTTCTGTGAGGACAAGTTTTTGGAAGAAGGTTCCAGTGTGCGATACATTTTTCTGACAAGAATAAAGGGATTTGTGCTGGTCTGGGAATGGCAGTCTAAAGATGCAACAACTCAAGTGTTTAGTTGTTTTGTGGCCGTTCCATAACATTAATCATAACTCTAAATGTTTATAATGAATGATGAGTTGTTCTTTAAGGGGGAAAAAAAAAATCATTGACAACATAGCTGTGGTAAAAATGGTATTAAACACGGGACGTGCTGTTACAGGAAACCAGTTCTTTACTGAGTCGAGTGCCTTTTACTGTCTTTTCAACCATATACAGGTGATACAGTACACAGTGAAGAGAGACAACGTTCCTCCACGACCATGGGGCTCCATACAGTGTGTGTGTGTGGTCAGTTCAGTCCCTGAGTTTTGAGAGGTCTGATGGCTTTGGAGAAGAAACTGTTGCACAGTCTGGCACCCAGGGCCTGAATGCTTCAGTATCTCTCACCACACAAGGATGAGGCACGAGCGTGAAGAGGGTACAGGGTGAGGTACCAACTTGGCAACAGACATCGGGCTTCATCACACCACCCCATCACTGATTATGCTCTTATATCAGCACACTCTCAAGTGTTTTATTCCTTACATGGTACATGTTGCCCTTCTCACGAAGGCCTCGTTTACTCATGTACTTGTGCACGTTTTGGAAACAATCAGGAAGGGTTTCAGTGTGAACGCAAGACACGATGAATTCAGCGACGACTGAGAGGTCGATCCAGCAGGACAAGACCGAGTGCAATACTCAACGACTTGAAAACCAAACTTCGAACAGGAGAAACGAGCAAACTCGTGAAAGAGTGCCTGGATGAAATCCCTCATTAAATGATGGGCAAACTGAGAAGATTCAAGATGCAGGTGATTGATTACCCGTGTGCAACATAAATCTGACCTGAAGCACTGAATGTGAGACGTGTAATACATACCATCTGGTTACATTACTGTGTAAAGCCTGCAGGTTAGAACAACATGCAGTCTAAAGCGACAGCACTGGCATCCTGGGGTTTATGTACGAAACTCAATCTGACAGGCGCACACAGCGCGACACCCCCACGCTTGGTGCAATCTAGAGGTGCTTCATGTGTTGACAAGTGTGTGCTGACCCTCTTTTTCACCTTGATCGTGCTTTGATCCTTCACACTCTATCACCTGTGTGGATCGATCCAATTAGCAGAAGCAGGGGAAAGTGTATGGGCCGCTCAGAGCATTGGTTTACAGCAGAGCATCACTCTCTTCAGCCAACACTTCCCATCACACCATAAATATACTGCTCACACTTCTGAACAACCAGAGAAAGACAGATAAACAGAGCGAGAGAGAGTGAGTGAGAGAGAGAGAGTGAGAGAGAGAACTAGCTTGGCGTGCTCCATCACATCCCTGCAGATTTGTATCTGTTGTTCTGCACGCTGACTTTGCGCTCTGTGTCCCAATCACCTGTGTGTGGATGGGGCAAGATAGCAGGCAGCACGCAGCGACAGTGAGATTAGCGTGTTAGCGATTAGCGCCAGCCATGTGTGTCGCAACAGACAAGAAGAAACACTTCACTGGCCATTTTGATTGCTGAACACTTTTGAATGATTTTCTTTTTTTATTTGCAGCACATTTGATTTTACATAATAAATCCTAGCTGGGGAGGGGCAATGAAAGGAAGTGAAAAGAAGAGTGCAGGGTCATGCATTTAGAGGGATTAAGGTGGGGGAGGGGGGGGGTCACCACCAAAAAAACCAACCCCTTCATGAGTCAAACTTTATGGGGGTGACGGGGGTGGGTCCTCTGTGGACAGATTTCAATTCAGTGGGTTGGCACAGAGTGTTTCTGTTGCTTCGCTGCTCTTCCTTTTGTGGCATATAGGAGGTATTGATCGAGCTTTCCTGAAGCAAATGGATACACCTACTGCTTTCTGCGTTTTGGAGTGCTGCACGAAAACTTCAAAAGCTGATCTCAGCAAGACAAAAATGCACCTGTGTTGCCCATCTCGCTGATACGGACGTGTAGGAAGCATGTTTATGTGGAGTATGAGAAAGCCACTTCACTATAAATCAGTAGTGTGTTTCAGTGGAGGAAACAAGTACTTAAACATCTTGCACTAAAACGAAATGAAAACAACGATTTGGTGTAGTTTTCCAAACATCGCTCTTGTGGGTTCTGTAGCAGATGCTGTGGCCAATCACACACATTTATGTGCATTATTGAGCTGAATGTAGCTGATCAGATGAGAAATTAGCTACAAGTTTAGAGACATTCGCGTCAGAAAAGGCAGCATTTTCACCCTTTCAGAGATTTTTCATTTTATTTACCCGCTGGGCTGATGAGCAAACTGGCAATATGGCTTATTTAGGAAATCAAATGAAATTAAAACATGAACTGCTGCTTCATCAGCTCTCAGATGTAGTTTTGATGTTGGAAACAAACCAGTTTTGAATCACCTCTTTAACAGTATAAAGGTGTGAAATGGTTTAAAATTAGGCATGTACAACTTTGATAAATGTCCTGATTTGAACTCTCTGTCTCTCTGCTTCTGTCCCCTGGTGCTGCAACTTAACCACTCAGTCAGTCATGTCTCCTCGTCATCCAGAGCAACAGCAGGGAGGATCGACTGCTCTCATACAGACAAACACGCCGGTTTCCGAGTGAACGCAGGAATGTCAGCCTCTGTAGCAGCTCTGGGGGGATTTCAGACGTGTTGCATGTGAGCATGGGATGAAAAACAGAGAAGCAACAGAGGGAGCTGGGGAGCGGGGGGGCCACGACGACAGACATACAGACAGATATGGACTGCTGTGGGGTTCATTCCTTTTGGATGTCTTGTCATCAGCACATAACTCAAACTTGTCATGCTGTCTGACCGGGCAAAGCCAATGGTGTTGCCACCAGCAGTGTGCACGCACATGCACACACACACACACAGTCTGATGTTTCATGCTTGCGCTGAAAGGAAAGTCACTTGCCATATTTGAGCATCTGTCATACAAAAGCTTATAAATGGCATGAGAACACTCCTAAGAGTTGTGTATCTGTGCATGTACGTTACAGACTTGTCAGCCTTGTTTTAAAAAGCATTTGGATTTTACTCACTTGAAATATTTTATTAAGCACTTCGTTCTGCTACAGACAGTGAATATTAGCAGAAGCACTACGCTATGTCCATATGGCATAAACCCCAGAAGGTGCAAAAACAGTTTTGAAAATAGCAGGATGGGAATTTTACCATCAACTTTAATGTTCCTTCATTGTCTCTGGGTCACTGCGGATCCTGATACGTACAGCTAAATAAATATATAAATTCATACAAATATCTGAAATGGTGGTCCGTAAATTGATGATGCTAAAAGAGAAAAGGCCGGAACAGCAAAATAAAAACAGTAGTAAACAAGGTGGTAAATAAAAAAACAATACTGAGATGTTCGTCAACTACAAACTCAAGTTGATTTGATTCGATTTGTACGGCACTCATGCTAGTGAGTTGGGGGGAAAGAACATATCTAGTGGTTTCTTGGGGAAGACTTTGACTGATGCCTAACGTCGGACACCTTTCTTCATAATATCCTAAAAAAAGAGCCACTTATTCAGAAACATTCAGAAAACCTCATGTTAGACAACCAAATGATTAGTTTCTGCCTTCAAACACAAATATTCCCACAAAAAATAAATCAAATCACAGTAATTTCTTCTCACAGTCCTTGTGCACAAATCTGAGGCTAAAGTTTATCCATGCTGACTACATGTATAAACACAAGTGGAGAGCAAGTGGACATGTATACGCATATGCACCCCTACATACCTTTAGTACGCCTTACGGACTGTTGCAATCAGAATAGTCTTTTCTCTTTATAACTTTCCACCGTTGTCGAGATCTTCTGCATTTCAAACTCAAATACACTTCAGATTGTTTATTTATTTATTTATTTTATTATTTACCTAACTAGAAGATGCAGAAGGTTAATGTCAAACAGACGTGTACTCAGGTCTGTAATACACAAACCAATTAGTGTTTACACTTAAACCTCTCTAGAAAAGAAGACAAGTATGCAAGTTGACACAAAGCTCCGGTTTGTTCGCTACGTGCAATACCAGTGTAAAACTTGCATGCCCAGCTGATGCGCTGAATCGATGCAGCATACACGGAGCAGCCATCGTGAGTGTGTGCACACGTAATTAAAAGCAAGCGCAACCCTGGCCTAAGTAAGCCCGCAGCATGAAGCAGGCTTCTGTTGCATCATGAGAGGCAATATCCGCTGCTCGTCTCCAACAGTCCTGGCTCTGTGTTAAACCTGTAACTTTCACTGGAGTAACATGATTAAAGCCTATTACTAAGGAGGAGTCACTACTGAGATGTAACAAGCTATGCAGCTGTGAGGAAAACAAGGCTCACACAATACACAACATAAAAAGAAATCAAATGCTGACTTGATAGTCAGATACAACAGGCGCATACTGCTGAGGTGAAGGCACTGCAGTCAGACACACCGTGTGTGTGTGTGTGTGTGTGTGTGTGTGAGAGAGAGTGTCTGTATTTGTGCTATACCAAATGTGTCAGCTCTGGTTAAGCCTCAACAGAATCACTGAACACTGACAGCTTTATTAAACTTTAAACCTGCATCTAACTGCTCTGAACACACGAACACACACACGGCTGTGCAACTCCAGTCACGATGTTCATGTAACGAAGAGCAATGAAGCAGAAGCACATATGCGCTCTTAGTCAAGATCCACAGATTAGACACCCTCCAATACCTCCAAGAGTACAGATCCCTTATTGTACCTCACCCTCAC
Organism: Chrysichthys cranchii; assembly: GCA_030068335.1. Taxonomy (NCBI): domain Eukaryota; kingdom Metazoa; phylum Chordata; class Actinopteri; order Siluriformes; family Claroteidae; genus Chrysichthys; species Chrysichthys cranchii. The sequence goes on from JAQMCW010000012.1 coordinate 5,682,312, forward strand.
TTGTGTGTGCTTTATGCACACAGCATGCGGCACTTGGACCTTTATACCAAACACTTCTTTCTAAAGCCTTGTTCTGACCAAGCCTGTGACCTAGAACCAAGAATGTGGGACACAGACAGCTCTATCTCGTGTCAAGCCAAAAAAAACCCCCAAACAAACAAAAAAAAAAAAGCAAAAAGAATGAGATGTACACTATGACAATACACCGTGGTCAAAAGTATGTGAACACCCGACCATCACACCCATACGTGGCTCTTCCACAAACTCTTGACAATGTTGGAAGCACACAACCACCTAGGAGGTCACTGCGGGCTGTAAATATTACAGTTTCCTGTCACGGGAACGTTCCAGCATGACAGTGCCTCAGGGTACAGAATGAGGTCCATGATGACATGGTCTGCCAAGGCTGGTGTGGAGGAACCTGAGTGTCCGGGACAGAGCCCTGACCTCAACCTCACTAAACACCTTTAAGATAAACTGGAACACTGACTACAGGTGAAGAAAAGAATATAACTATGCTGTAATGATAGGTGATGAAATAAAAACTGCTGCTTCTGCTTATTATTAGCCTCTCTTATTATCACCATCATTCCTACAATGCCTGAATTTACGCCAAGTCTCAGCTCAATGTGAAACAAATGTTTGCTTTGTTTTGCAAAGCTAGCTAATTATCAGCTCAGTTTTGAATAAACACAGCCTTGGGTCGTCCTCGATCTGAGTATGACTGGTGTATTTGGTTTTGTGCGTGGTCACTTTGGAAAAGTCGGCCTCGCACAAGTGTGCAGAAGCCAAAGGAGAGAGACGTTTTCAGGTCACACCCGAGAGTTGGGAGAATTCACACATCAATGCCACACAGAAGGTCACATGAACAAGAGGCAAAAAGGTGCTCTGACCTGCTGTCACTCTTCAGCTCAATTAGGGTGACCATATTTTGGTCCTCGAAAAACAGAACAGTGGGGGCAGGATGGTGGCATGGGGCAGATGGACACCTGCAAAATGAACAGCGAACGTAGAGGGCAAAAACTGAACCCTGGACATTTACTGCGATATAAGGATCCCGCCTCAGACGCAGTTATTTTGCTGAGCAGACAAATGGGTCCCGAACCTATGTGAATGAATTGTAGTCCACCGAAAACGATGAAGCGAACTGCTAGTTTAAAGAAGTTAAGTAATCAGCAGGTGAGAGAAACAGAGGAGAGAAATCAGTCCCGTTTACATCAGCAATGAAATCTACAAGGTTTGGGAACGTTTCGTAATGTCCTGAAATTATCTGGTAATGCCATAGGTCGTTTCCTGACAAATGCTTCCACTGTCAGCTAGGAGCAAGACGCTGGTATCTTGGCTTCGGTAAGTTCAAAGTATTAAGCCTGCCAAATATGTTGACTAAATGCAACAAAGCCAGCCACAAGGATTCGCTGAAGTGCTTGGCAAGTTCCAATTTGCTCTCTAATAAAAAACAATTTCACCTTGCCATTCTTAAAGGCACTGTGACACACTTTCTCTGGAAAGCCAGTAACTCTGTGTTAAAGAGGAGCTGTTCATGATGAGAGCCCGTTTCCTGAAAGAGGACGGCAGATAAGCAAGTTCAATGGCCCTCCTTTAATGTCATTTGTTATCTGAACTGTCTGATGAAGGTCAGACTTTAAGGGCTTTGACTTTTTTTCTTTTTTTGCAGCGAGTGCCTCATAATGGATCATACTGCGAGTCCATCTTATCTTCTGAACGGGTGTAACCAGGCCACTCACACACGCCCCTTAACTGATTGCGCCCCATCGGTACACATTCCAACGCAATGGTCCCAGCACAAGTCAGCATCTTTGATATGTGTCAGGCACATCCAAAGTCGCCTCAATAGTTGTGTGGGTTTGACAAGGATGACAAAAGAGAACATCTCCCATCCCCTGGCCTTTGAGAAATTTTACACAGGAAAGCACCTGGGCTTTCCCAGCAACACCAGGGGTCTCATACCATCTTATAACACGGACTCTGCCTAACGCACAATAAAAATTGTGATTGAAACATCATTTGCCAGATCTGAAATCCTGCGACCCTTCATGCCATCTGAAAGCAGAATGGCACTGAGTTTAGTGCCAGTGCTTTCCACAAGCATGCTTCTGCACGTGTCTTGTGCTGAAGGTAAAAATCTGTCTCAGCTATAGTGCATTCAGAAATCTCAAAGATGATCAAGAGAAATGGATGGCACCTGAGTTAAATATGTCAGTATCACAGCAAAGGTCTGAACACTTACGTCCACGTGATTTCAGTTTTTCTTTAATAAATTTGCAAAGAATTCTATAATTCCATGTTTGTGCTGTCATTATGGGGAACTGAGTGTAGATTCATGAGGGAAAAAAAATTATTTGATTGATTTTAGCATAAGGCTGCAACATTACAAATGGTGAAAAATTGAAAGGGGTCTGAATACTTCCTGAATGAACTGTATGTCTCAGTATGTGGCTTACCAAGTTATCCAATACCAATACATTGGGAGACAATGTGCAAAGTCTTGAGACAATGACTGGACATGGTCCAGTAGAAAATAATATACATTTTAAAGCTTTTCTTTTAAAGATGGGTCAGTGAGTTTGGGTCTTGTGTCAGTTACTGAAAAAACAAACTGTACAGAACTCATTGTATATGCAGAGCACTGTTTGTTTGTTTTTTTTTGGAGGGGGATTGATCAGGCATCAGTCAGAGGAGTTCTTTTCTCACAAGTTAAACCCATTTGTCCATATGATACTAGCCTTTGCTATGATATTGGCTGAACTGTTATGAGGGTATGTGCAGGTGCAGTGCTTGCAGTACGAATAAATATGTAATAAAGGCAAGAGGCTGTTGCTTAGTAGGCTGTTCAAAGGGCGACTGTGCGGTGCTGGCACCATAGACATGGCAACGCAAAGTCCAAAAACCACAGCGGGTGAGAAACAGCAATAACAATTAGCTCAGAAACCAGAGAGTAAATAACACTATTTATTGCACAATATGAAACTCGTGTTTGGGCTCTCAAGGCTCAGCTCAGGAGGAAGAGAAAAGAGATGAAAGATTAGAGTGACTGCAAGACAGAAACAATAGAGGAGACGTAAACAGCCTTTTAAAAAAGGCTCCTGAAAGTGCAATGCAGCAGCAGTATCAAGAGGCTGAGGTTCCGTTTTGAAACTGAAGCAAGGAGACTTTTTAAATAGCCTTTAAAAAGCCTGTAGTTAAACTAGTCTTATACTGAACAGGAAGTTGTTAACAACGCTGAAAGGCTGCAAATCCGATCAAGGGACGGGTATCTATTGATACCCGAGTGGTGCATTACTAACGTGTAAAGTGTCTTATATACGTGTGGAGGTCTGTTATCTTGGTAGTTGAGATTTCAAATGATAGCTTTCAGCTTTCCCAGGCCAGGCCGAAGAAAAAGGTGTCTGATTTGTTGGTGAAACTGTAATCCAGGCCCCTTTGCATTATATAAGCGAGACGTCCGAAACCACACGCCTTGCTTGAGAGCCCCCCGCCCCGCATTTTATATGCAAGATATCCGCGACCACACACCTGACTTGTGAGTCTGTATTCAGGGCAAAAGGGGGAATATTCATCTCCAATGGGATGCTCAACAAGCACATATGGGCGTGATGGTCAGGTGTCCACAAGCTTTTGGCCATGTAGTGTAGCATGAACTCAAATCCCCCGCATATGCTGTTCTGCTATGTAGCTCCTCCTTGAAATGCGCAAGCACTATTTTTTGTCCATGCTGTGAATCAAGTCGGCACCTCCTGCAATCCCCCAACATCTCACACAGCTACTCTGCACTGAAAACGAATAGGCATGAAGTTGAACTTTGAGTGCGCATGCATCCTTAAACTCTCGCTCGCGCTGTCCTTATTCCTGTTCTTATAAGGGCACAAAGAGCAGGCGAGGGAGAGTTAGTGTACGCATGTGGGTGTGCTAGAGCAGGCAGTGGTCTCTTAATTAAGAGGCAGTCCATAACGAGGCTCTAACGAGGTTGTTCTAATGAGGTCATGGGCCAGGGGAGGATTCGCCGTCGCTCATCAGCAGGGACACAGCGGGGCGTGTGCACAACCCTCAGGCCATGAGGCTGACATGTTCTCACTCTCTCTCTCTCACAAAACACACACGCACACACACACACACACACACACACACACACCTCAACTCTGACACTTCAGAAGCCTGGTGCACAAACACCTACTGCTCATAACTCTGACACATGCACACACACACACCCCATAACCTATAATTCTTTTGCCTGTGTACAGACAAAGGAGATGCGTGTTGGACTGTGTGTGTGCTCGCGTGAGTGTGTGTGTACACTGCAAGTATACTGCCTTTCTATTTTGAGCCTGTGCACTGGAAGACACAGAGAGAGCAGGAATGAAGGAAAGGGTGAAGTCAAGGTGACTTTGGGCATGATGCCTAGTAATTGGGTACGCATACAAATGACTTTTTCTTTCTTTCCTCCACATCTTGCCCACCCCCCGTCCCCTCTCTCCCTCATTCAGACACTGTTCTTTTTCCATCTCTCTCTTTTCCCATTTCCTCCCTCTCTCCCCCTTCTTGCACTTTCCTCCGTTGCTCCCCACCGGAGTGTGATTATATTTCCAAGTGCGAGACGGAAGATTGACTAGGGAAAAAAAATAAAAAATAAAGACAGGACGAAATGGCCAAGGCCAAAAACACACACGTGCGCAGATAAAAAGACACATGTGCGGTGTGGGAGTGCCACTGTTGGACCACCGAATCTCATTTTATATGCTAGCACTCCTCCCTCTGTGCCACCATGATCGAATTAGCATTCTTCCTCCAACACCATCTCCAGCTCCTCAGAGGGGAATGAATGACAAGAAAAGGAGACGAGAAGGAGAAGGGGAACGAGACAGAGACACTACACATCAAGGCTGTGGTAAGATTGCATTTAAAAAATGCAATTGAAACTGTAAGTAGATAAAAGATTCTCGTGTAAAGAAAGCGTAGCGGAAGCGACGTAATAATTTCATCAGGAACTTTGTGTCTCGCTTGCTGTGAGAGGTTTTATGGTAAACAGGTTTTCAAAATAAGAAACGAACAGGACATATTGATTAATACCATGATACAGTGAAAGACATTGTTTAAATGAAACCATACATTAAGTATGTAATACAAGGGAATGCCACAATTTCTATCCATTTATTCAAAGTTGTTAAGCCAGAATGTTATAGAAACACAAGTTTCAATACATAGTTCTCGTATAAAGATAATCAATAAGCCAACCCCAGCGCCAATGCTTCATTCTCATGCTAGCGAATGTTATGACAGTAAGCCGGCTAATTAACAGCAATGATGGTGCGAGTTAATGAGGAGGCAGAGAGCACAAAGTGATGCCACAGCAACCACCTGGCCTTAAATGCCAGCCAAACAAAAGCGCTCATTACTGACTCGAGCAAGCCCACGGAGACCTGCACTCGGGGGGGAAAACAGTCGAGGCTGTTAGCCGCTTCAGCCTCGGCACATTCGCGATGCATACTGCGCTTGAAACAGCACCGTCCTCCAAAAAAGGGCACAAAAAGCTCTTTAGCCTCTGCTGTGAATAAGGAGGTGATGAGGAGCTTCTAATAGATCAGCATCGCTGCCCTTTTCAGGCTTAATCTGTGCTTGTCAGTGCTAATTATCAGCAGCTTCCACACACATTTCTACAGAGCTCTGGTGTGAAAAGGGAGTCATTATGATGATTCTAAGTGGTGGCATTGCCCTCTGAATCCGTAGGCACAGAGCTACTGCTCAGTCCACAAAAAGAGGGGGGGAGAGGAAGGACGGAAGGAGAGAGGGGAAAATAAAACAAAATAAAAACCTCACCTACTATCCCCACTCAGCTAGTGATGCACTAAACACCACACATTAAGATGCAACGTGCAACGAAACAAAGCAGCAGGTTAACAAACTCCACATATGCATTATATAATATTCATTCCTTTTAAATTCATTTGTGTGTTGCTTCAAATCCCGTTAATCGGACTAGAATTCTGGGCATGAAACAATCTGGCTTTTCCCTTCCCCAGACACTTCCAAACAGTCAAAACAAATAGCATTAAAGGCCAATTGTTTAGGATTTAGGGGGATCTAATAACAGAAATGCTGTACATAATAATCATAAGCATATTGTCATTAGTGTATAATTACCTGCAACTACAAATCGGTTTTTTTCCTAAGCTTAGAATGAGCCCTTTATATCTACATAGGGAGCGGGTCCACCTCTACAGAGCCGCCATTTTGCCCCGCTACAGCGGCCCAGAACGGACAAACCTCTACAGAGCACCTTCCACTTTTCACGTTTTTACCAGTGGCAGCGCGAATCCAGAAAGAACCAGGGTAAGAATGACGAGAAGAAAAAGGAAGACACAGAAGACGAAAGAAGAGGAATTAGTGTTTGCTGGTGCTGGCTAACAAGTCTGAGAACAAAGATTTTGAAAAGTAAAAATAAAAAAAACAGAGGCTCATACTTATTACTTAGCACGGAAAAAGCAAGGGCGTGTCAATGAAAATACTTGGAAGTACGTTTCAGGCACCTGACGGTACCTCCGTGTGTTCTGATGCATGCTTGGAAAGGAGGGGTAAGTGAGGGGCATTCAGATGGAATGAATCCTACACAGTAGAGCTTTACCAATACCCAGCACTGCACTGATGCCCATTTTATGAAATAAATCTTTCACATTAACCAGAACAAGAACGCTATTACGGGGAATATCAGCCTTGTGCTTATATTCAATATAACCAAAATCACAGAAGTGTCATATTGCTTTTCTACAACAGTTCTATATACAAGAAATTAATACTGAGTGATGGACATTTCAGACACAACATGGCCAAAATAGTTTATTTATTTCTGCTAGCACACATACTGAGCAATAGCCGGTAGTTAGTGTTAGCATGTACAGTGTTCCAACGTATCAAACTGCTGCTAGAATTGAAATTTTATCATGTAAAAATAGACAAGCCGAGCGATACACACCGTGGCATTTAGTCCAACAGGACTGCTGCATATCAGCACTCTTGAAATGCCACTTGTCCTATTAAATTAGAGGACCAGAACTAACTGTAGTATAATGTTTGTTTGTTTGTTAAATGTTTCAGCGTGATTTCAGTTGCTACTCAGTGGTGGTGTTCACCAGGCAAGTGAAAGTTCAGACATATCACCTAATCTTATGAAAGGTGGTCATGGTGTCTATAGTAACACTGTTCATATTTAAACTCAATACCCAAACAAATACACACCGCCCTTTAGTGCTCCTTCAGAAGCACTCCCCTCCCCCCCAACAAATTCAAGGACACACGTTGTTGCCAATGCAACAATACTAATGTTGACACCCCAATTCTCCCCCTTTCTCCTGTCCTGTGATTGGCTGGAATAGGCTCGCTGTTGCTGATTGGCTAGAATAATGTTGTTTCTCCGTGTACAGAGCCAGAGGTGTGAATAAACACCGGACTGTTTTTAATGCGCACCAAGAATAGACTGCTTGTGGAAAAGAAAGGACAAATTCGCTGAATTTGGCAAAAAAAAAAAAATGTCTTGTATTAGAATCGATGACTGCACCTTTAACTGACTAGGTGAGAAAGTGGCAGCTATTGTAACATCATAAGATTAGCTTGTATTAATGCACATGACGAGCTGATTTGCTCACTATATGAATTCCTGGAGAGGACAGGGGATGACTGCACAGCCAGTCCTTCGACAAGCTTTCGATGTGGTACAAGCATGCTGCTAAAATTACACCATCTCTGTATCTCTCTGTATCGCTCTCTCTCTCTCTCTCTCTCTCACACACACACACACACACACACACACACACACACCAAATTAAAACTTTTGCTCTGTGAAAGTCAATAAGGTGTTTTTCCCCCACCTCTTTCTCTCATTGTTAAACCTACCTGTCTGAAGCACAGCTAAGAATAAAAAACCTAATAGCCCGAAAACAATATCTGCTTGGGACCCCCAGGCTACTGATTTGCCCCCAATGCGTGATACACATCCATCACCAGCTAGTTTGTCCTACATATAGTGTTCACACTGCTTTCTTTCTTGATAAGCACAATGTGAGGTAGATACACTCCACCCTCTACTTCTGCATATTGAACTGTACTGAATATTAGATCATAAGCCTTCACGCCACGTTCTTCTCCCGCTTTTTTCCCCCTCTCCTGCTGTTTTGCGGATGGGAACACTTAATGAGTCCGAAGCTGTCAGAGATAAAGGAAGTTACGCGGGAGCGCTAATTTATTACAAGGGGGCAGGGAGAAGAGAGGGCAACGTGGGTCATCAATTAGGAGATAACGCTTTCAGACTTGTAATTAGAATTTTCTGCAAGTTTGGGAGTCAATAGCACCTTTAAACAAACAGCCAAGAACATTCTTATCAGCAGGCCCAGACCTTTATCTTACAAAGCCATTCCCTGACCTGAGAGCACTGAGAGAGCAGTCATTACACTGTGGCTGGGTCTGACAGTGAGTCCACACACTGCAGACACACTTGGCGACTGCGAGGACGTGTGCGCGCCTGGGCGAGACACAAACGGGGGGGGTTGAGATTAAATGAAAGCATGAGAAATGGACTCAGGGTTGCCAACAAGAAAGTCCAAGCAAGCATGAATGGGGGGAAAAGAACACCCTAGAACCAGAAAAACACTCCAGTATGTCATGGTTGGCTCAATGCGAACAGCATAAACAATGAAGCGTACTGAGAGACCTGATATCTGACTGAAGAAATGGAGAAATGTTGGGATTTACAAGCAGCTGAGTTTATAAGCTTATTTTAATACGCGGCTATTATACAGTGCATTCAGAAAGCATTCAGACCCCTTTCAATTTTTCACCATTTGTATTGCAGCCTTATGCTAAAATCAAATCAAATTATTTTTTTTCTTATGAATCTACACTCCGTTCCCCATATTGACAGCACAAACATGCTTTCCTCGATGGCCCAGCCAGAGCCCTGACTTAAACCCAATTGAACATCTCTGGAGAGACCTGAAAATGGCTGTACACCAACGTT
>JAQMCW010000012.1:5704789-5724414 GCA_030068335.1 Chrysichthys cranchii
TAATTACACATTAATAAAAACCGTATCATTAGACGCAGCTCCTGTCTGCTTCTCTGAAATGTAGGGACACACACTTGTGTAAGGATACACACACACACACACACACACACACACACACACACAAACATGCAGCATGCTGCACTAATTCAAGAAGACAAACCCATTAATGTGCACCACCAAAAATAAAGCCATCACAAAGGCATCCAGCGCAGCGGCTTTGTGTCCGTGACCAGCAGCTGCAGCTAGCAGGAGGATGATGGACACAAACAGAGAGACAGCAAGAGTGAGAGAGAGAGATAATGAAAAGAGAGCGAGCCATATCAATTGTTTGGGAGGGGGGGAGAGAAAGTTGCAGGGTAGAGTGAGAGAGATAGTGGAGTAGATCTAATTCTGTGTGTATGTGAAAGGTTTGGAGCCTGAGGGCTGGATATAATGAGACTCACTGAGCGAGCATACTATACCTCACACATGGCCTTTACACACTAGCTTGGAAAATTCTCTCCTACACACACACACACAATTAAATGGCTGTCACTGGCAGCTGACTATCACTGTATGCCAGGCTCATACCTTACCTGAAGCTTAAATACTCACTTTACACACACACACACACACACACACACACACACACACACACACACACACACACACACACACACACACACACACACCCTCAAAGTTAGCTCTTTTCTATCAGCGTGGTGTCAATGGCAACCCTTTTTAAGAGCCAGCCCATGTTTAGGCCAAAGCATCAGATAAATCATACGTGGGAGCTTAATATCGGGGGCATTAAAATAACAACCGTGAAGAGTTTTACTAGTTTTACCTCAGGCCTTGAAAACACATTGTACCAAAATCCATGCCCAAATCCTTTAAGCTTCTAGACACAACATAGAAACACTGCCATAGACGATGATGAGGTCCAAGATAAGAGATTGCTTTTGGCAGTTTGTTCTTGGGATTTCATTGGACAAATCAGGTTTGTTAGCAATAGAAAGAGAAATGTAGCAGTTCAGCTCAAAGAGGGTGTCAGGGCGGGGCTCTCGATTCATTTAATTCGTTATTCTTAGTGCTGCGGTCCTTCTGATAAATAACAGCACTCTAAACCCCTGGAAACAAGCCGATTTTATCAAAAGAAAATTTGTGATGGCAAACCCTGGAACGGTCGAGGCAACCAACTGGAGAAACACACCGATGCTCAACGCTCAGCTTTATTAAATCAGAGATCTGTATGCTCATTCGAAACCAAAAAATAAATAAATAAATAAAATAACACACACGAGATGGCTGCTACAAGGATTAGCCCAATCAGATTACAGAATAAAATCCTCATTAACTGAGATTAGAAGGATCAAGAGCACAACGTGACGACCTTGTTGCACGGCCCAAACATACGCAAAGAGGGACCTTATCTCTGCATCCCACTTGTGCCAACAGTTATGGTTAGATGAGCTGGATAATGACTCGGGGTAAAACGTGCACGCCAAAGTGGTCACTCTGGAGGGGAACCTGTGGCACTGAAGTGAAGTGCATCAAAGCATGTATCATGAGTCAGGACATCTTATCTTGTCTCGGTGGTGCTGGGACAAGACAGCTGGAGTGATGATATACACACGGAGCTCTCCAGTGGCCTAGACTGTATCCTGGCTGAATGAGTTATATGCCAAAGAGAGCTGTGTGTGTGTGAGAGAGAGAGAGATGATCCTGGTCATTAAAAGTTCATCTCAAGCTTATTGACAGAATCTAAGATCTACAGTCCGTATGGAGTGTTTAGTCGAAGGACTCACAAAATAAAATGAAGATGCTCTAAATCTGAAACCCACACACATCAGAAGTTTCATTCCCCCACTGAACAATTTGTTCAAGGAAGCTTGGCCAAAAATTTCATGTCTTAGTAGACTAATAACATTTGTGTAAAGGGAAAAGAGAAAAAAAAAAAATTCATCTTTGGCCCTACCAATTTATTATTTTTTTTAATCCCCTAACGTCAAAGCATCATTTTTTTCCTAAGCCTGCACGCTGATCACAGATGAACCTGCCGTTTGATTCAAACACCCTATCTTTTGCTTCGTTTCCCTCTCCTCACTCTCTCCATGTCTCCTCCCTCCCGTTACTGTCCTTTCCCCACAGCCAGCAACCGAGGGATGTCAGGCTGATGGACAGATGCATTTACATGCTTTATTCACTCTCTCTCTTTCTCCATACATATCCCTGAAGACTTGTTCACGTTCAGCTCTGAGTGGCATGCAGTATTCAACATGTCTCTGTGGATACACAACTCACAAAGTGTGTGTTCATGGGGGGAAATGCTCCATGACACCTGGTCATGCATGCGCCTCCATCCTATTAATGTGAGCGCATTTGAGAGCAAAAGTTTGCATCTCCCGTGATTCCTATGTGGAAAACCGCTCCTCTACATGAACCCTCCTTTAAAAAATCATTAAAAAAAAAATAAAAATGAAGTGTGGGTGTACCTTGACACACAACAATAATTCAATACCTAAGGCAAGTTAACTGTTTAAAAAAAAGTTTTGTCATGACCCTTTTAGTCTCCCCAGACTTAATTTAAAAAAGGTACTGTCTGGATGACTTATAACATACGTCCAGAAAAAAAAACCCAAAAAAAACCCCCAATGATTTGCCAAAAATATGGCAGAGTTGGAACAGAGATGACGGGAAGATTTTTGAGAAAGACAAATATTACACCTGCAAAGACCTCAAAGCTGCTCCGGAGACATGAAAGAGGTTAGAGGTTGTTATAAAGGCAAGGATGGACGGAAAGGTTATTAGGCACAGAAAGATTTTGGAGAACTTACAGAATGAATGAGTGGAACTTTGCAACTGGCTAACTTGCGTTTTTCATTCATATTTTCACAGGCATGATTTAAACACATTCCTACATCTTCAATCTTTGTTAGCTAGGTTTCACTTTCAGCCTGAAGACTCCAGTCTGCACTCCGCTCTGATCCACAGCTCGTAGGCTCATAACCCTAGGTTTGAATTTTAGGGGGGAATTTTCCCACTCTTCTCCCCAATGTGGTCTTGCTAGATCCCTCCCTAACCGGCTAACCACCAGGTGAGTGAAGAGCAAACGAGCATCCTCTGAGAAACCTGAACCCAACCACGTCAACCTGCACTGGGTCGCAGGGCAGCGCAACACTGAGGAAAGCACCACCTACCCGCTTCTGTTCAAATGCGCTCACAGATGCCCGTGACTGATAGGGTGCCATCCCTCCCACCCAGAGAGCATCGCTAATTTCGCTCCAGGCCATGAATGGCTGTTGCATTGTCATGATCTGAACTTGCAACAGGGCGAAAGCTTGTCTCGTGACACTCGTCAGCCTCATAATTTACATTTGGCAGACGCTCTTATCCACAGTGACCGGATACCTAATCCTAGGGATTGTTCTCATGGAAAAATTTTCTCCGACCCGCGGATTGAGTGAACAATTCCATGTCACTTGGAAAACCCTAAGCACAGGGTTCACCTGGTAATCTTCCCCCCACCCTGTGGTACCAATACTTAATCGTTAAGGAACAATGCTTTTTACAGGCTTAATGAGTTGTGGCCATTTGCATTTGAATGCCTTCATTGCTTAAGATATTAATGTGTCATGCTGTCTCCATAGCAACCCTTTCCATAACATTCCTGGAAATAAAAACAAGAAATAAACGTGACGAGCTGAAATGATCCTGGTATTCTGCAAGCTTCTTCCAGGATGAAGCAAGCCCTAAGCCGCTGCTTTGGGCCAGGACCAGGGATCGGGTCTCTGAGCTCAAAAACGGCTTTCGCCTCCCGACAGATGTAACAAGTCCAAGAAAATCCAGTGTGAAAATGAGCTTGCTCAAAATGAAGAAGGAACGTCCGTTCGTCCCTACAGAGTTTTCCCAAAGCCGACGCAAACGCCTGCACTCTATTCCTTACGTGCGTCTTGACTGATGCCGATACGAATGAAATCGATAACATGGTGAATAATTTACTTGATCATTTTTCAAACAGAAGGGAAATCTTCAAGTAACCTTTTGAACTCGATTGCTTTTTTCTATCCCTCAAGAAGAATATTTGCATGCAGTCTGCCTGTGCTTTACTGTCACTGTGAGGAAGGGCTTCATATTAGCCATTTTAAAACATTCATGCGGTGAAAGGGGAATGATGAGAGCGCTATGATGAAAGACATCAGTTAACCTGACAGCGCGTGTGAGAGAAACTCATATCTCCTGCTTTCTTCTTGGTGTTTAAACTCTCTCTGTTGACTATGTGGGATGGGAAATATGACTAAGGAGAGATAAAGGAGAGAACTGTCTGCTGGGTTTTCGATTGCGCTCGCTCTTTATTTTGCTCCGTCGCTCCGAGTCCGTGTGCAGGTGGAAGTCAAGCCCCAAATGCGCAGGAACAATCACAATCAGGCTGCTGCCACGGCAACGCATGTCACACACGTACGTACACACACACACGCCCCAGTGAGCGGTGAGCTATGCTCTTACATCTGCTAGCAGGCTCAATCTCTCCATCGCTCCATCACCACTTCCTCTGATCCGTCAACCTGATCAGTATCGTACACGTTTGGCACTTTAATATCATTGGTGCGTCTGCTCCAGGTGCACCAATGACACTTTTTCTCCACGTTATGATGACAAAAGTTGTTTACAAAGTGGCGTTGTGTGGAAGACCCACTTGCCATTATTCTCTTTAAGTTAATGATGTACTTTAACAGGCTAAAAAAGGACAATGATGACTGTGGCTGGGCGAGATGGCGGTATAATACTCTTTTTCGGAGATGATGTGGCTATCGTGATGATATTTGATTCATGGTTGTTTTTTTGCTATTTAATAATTACAACCTGACTGCTCATGTAAAATGTTGAACTTAACCTCATCTTTCAAACAGCATTTTCCATTTTCTCTCATCCCTTTTATCAGTATTTATTTTTTTATGAATTATAAAAGCTATTTTAACTACATAAAAAAGCAATGTTCTAGTAAATAATAAACAAATTTATCGTTAAGGTTTTTTTTTTTTTTCCACCGTACAGCTCGTGATTGCAGAAATACCTTCGAGAGTAGTGATAAATTTTTGTCGAGATGCGTTTTGAAACACACCTGATGATGCAGGCTGGAGGAGTGTAAAAGCTTTGGGGAGGATTTTTGCACGAGTGATCATTCACATTACACTAATTAAAAAAAAAAAATAGCTGGAAAGCATCTCTCATGCTGGTAATAAGCGAACTGAAATTCATTTTAGAGCCTAGTGCCATGGATGTCAATAAGCTAAACGCCAGCAGGTTAGATAGCCAGATACCTCGATTTGACTTCACTTTGTCTGAGAATCAGAAGACGAGGAACTCATCTCATGCCTGTTCGGTGTGAAACATGGGCGAAAGGTGCGCCTTTGCTTACAGTCTTCTTTGGTGGAGTCTGATAATTCTACTTGGGACCCGTTGTCAGTTCTCCAGCTGCACGCTTGCAAATATACAGCAGATTTTCTGCTCCTATAGCTGATAACCGCTCCTTTGGCGTCCATTCCCACACCAACAAAATGGAGTGACTCATCATCAACAAAGAAAAAACAAACAAAACAACAACAAAAAAACCAAGCTGTGCCGGTTTGCAACAGTGATTTATGCTAATGGTGTAAGTGGTACAGGACTGTGAGCTCGCGAAGAATCTCAATGATGCTACAGAGTATTTGCATAATGCATGTGGAGAATTGCGGCGACAGGATGAGAAAAATGTCGAGTTGAAGAAAAAAAAAAAATCTTGACATCAAATGCTAATACTGGGACAGAAAGAAAGGGTTATATTTTAATATTTTGAGATGATTTTTTTTTAATTGTTCATGACAGTGGATTGAAAAATGCCAACCCTGACAAGATCCAGGTCCTGCTTTCTGTCTAAAACTGATACGTTTATGAGACTCCACGCCCATCGTCTATCCCATCGGTTTATTGAGCAAAATACGCAAGATGATGCTTGTTTCAGGTAGCGCAGCTAGCTAGTTCATCTGGTATTTCAATTCCCAGACGAGATTTCTCACTTATCGCTGAGGAGGAAAGGAGGAGTGACAATATTCCGGTCCACTCTCTACAGAGCAGTCAAGACAGCGGGTAATAAACTTTCTACACCAGACAAGTCAAACACCACAGAGACCACCGTGTCAGGGGAGACAGTAAGGAAGAGCGGGATTGAGGAAAGAGACATGCAGCATCTATAATTGAGGAGATGTGCAGTTAGGGTTTTAGAAATAAATGTAAAAGCGTGGTTGGAAATAACATGAAGGCGGGGGATAGATCACTCCCTCATCTCTCTTTCCCTCTCAGATGAACTGCTCGTGTATTTTTAATTCAACCCTGGCTTAAAAATTCAGAGCTTGTGGAAAAGCACTGTGTATAAGCTCCTGAAAATGGACAAAATGAAGGAATGTTTTCAATGGATTCAGCAAGTACAAGACTAAGTGGAGTACCTGGCTTTGATGAGAGAGAGAGATCCTAGAAACCTACTGAAACGACAGTCAGCAAAAGTTTATGCAAAAACAGCGAAACGAGTACAATCTGACCACAGAGTCCATTTATAACCGTGACGCCTTCCCATCAACGAGATAAATCGCTGATGTTTTTAAGAGCACCGCTGTTTCTCAATTCTTTGAGTCAGAAAGAACTTTTGAGAGATCTCAGCCTAACTAGCGAGCTCTGATTTCTCCCGTAGTCGTGCTGTCGCATGCCACGGTAGACGATCTGTCCTGCTGTGTGATACACTGCCTGATCTATTGTTTTGCACGCAGATCGGTTTTCATCCGGCCTCCGCCATGTTGTGCATCACAGACTTGGAGAGCGACTATTTTTAGTGAGGGATTTACAATTTTCTATTTATGCCAAGCTTCACCACAGTCAGGCTGGTTGGCGTTTCTCAGGGAATCAGAGTGTGTCCGATTACGTCAGGTAATCATGTCTTCTGATTGACTGGAGAAACGTAGTCTGAACGTAGTCTGTAAGTGGTCCACAATATTCGAGGTCTTAAAGGAGGGATTAAATAAACAAACAAACAAATAAATAAATAGTTGTGTTTAAATATACAGGTGGTCCTGAGGTTACGATGGAGATGTATTCCGATATCCCCATCGTAAGTGGAAAATATCGTATGATGAACCACTGGTTAGCCTACCTTAGCCTAGCCTACCCAGAAGTCTTTTCCTGTAGGAGACATGCTGGATGTTTAGAAGATATGCTTTTAATTAAAATTAGCTCTTGAAGCACACAAAACACCATGCGGTAATGCACTGTACAGTACACCGATACACAAGTTTTCTCACCCATCAGTGCGTTGCAGGAGAGAGTGAGGCATCACACAAGGCGTACATCCGGGCGCCGTCTGTGCACATCCAGGCGTCATACGCTGTTACGCTGGCCTGCCATTGATGCCTGCCCACAAATCTTAAACATTTTCTAAATATTTTACTATTTTTAAGGTATCGCAATTGTTATCGTAACTTCGAAAAATCGTAAGTTGGGCCATCGTAAGTAGGGGAGCATCTGTAGTTTACAATTTCACAGCCTAAAAAAAAAAAAAAAAGTGTGTGTGGGGGCAGGGGTTACTAACCATCAGCAGCCTCCTTTCAATCCTGTTGTGCCATCAGATATCTGAAGTACATTACATTACCGTCATTTGGCAGACGCCAAACTTACCCTGAGCGACTTACATTTTTCTCATTTATACAGCCGAGCATTCTTAGGTTGAGGGCCTTGCTCAAGGGCCCAGCAGTGGCAGCTTGACAGCGCTTGGATTTGAACTCCCGACCTTCCGATCAGTAGTCCAACGTCTTACCCCCTGCCAGTAAATATCTGTCAGCAGATCATATTACGGATAAGCTAGAGACCGAGTTGGTTCATTAGTGCTCCGTTACCGAACCTCCTCCCTGCCCTCGAAACTCAGACTTTGAAAAGTCTCGAGCTGCTCTGGAGCTTTTGGAGAGGACTAAACCAGTTGGACTGCTTATACCCAGTGTGATAGTTTTTCTTATTCCATTGCACATTTTCTTAATCTACTAAATCAAAATGCATGTCAAATTATTAATATGAAGGTCATGGCTTATCTTCTGTCGTTATTCAGTGGCTGTGCTGAAGGGCATGGCCTTGAGTGTTAGCCGTGGGCGTGAAAGACTTTTACTTGTAAAAAAAAAAAAAGGACTTGATTTCAGGTTCATTCATTTTCATTTCCGACCATCGCTACCGAAGACGAAAAATATGGCATTATTTAAAAAATAAATATAATAAATAAATAAATAAATAAAATGCAAACCCCCAGGGATGGCATTCAACAGGTGTAGTCCATCCTGTTGCCAGCTTGTATGCCTCGAATACCCTTAAGATATACTTTAATCTGAAAGGAAACAACTGAAGCGCTATTTTAAACATTTGGCCCCTCTGTGACCTTGACTGTGTTAGGATCAATTCCAAAATTTAATCGGCTCATCTGCTGGTTAATAATGAGATGAGAATTTACAAACAACCTGAAAACCGAGCGCCGGAGACATGACATGACAGAAAGACAGAGAGGAAAATGGAATGGAGGAGGAAACGAGGGATGCATGATTCCAGGGAACAGCAGGGAAACAGTGATGAAATTAATGTGCCTAGAGATGCTAAAGCTCCCTATGCCTCACACAAACACAGGGGTTTTACCATTGACTTGTACATCACTGTAGCGCGCGCGCGCGCACACACACACACAAAAACACACACAAAGCCAGTGCCTGGAAAGGGCAAAAATTACAGGCAGAAGCAAATGGAAATGACTTTAAATACCACATGTGCTGAACGTGTGTTTCAAAGGGCACGGAGGCTGAGTTTCTGGATGTAGAGTTCAACTCTGAGGACCGATCCGCTCCACTTACCTTCCTCTGGCTCCACAGAATGCATTTACCTTAATCACTCTACTACAGCCCAAACGCTGCTCTTTAATTTGACCTGTCCATTAAAGAGCGTGGTGAGCACACGACTGACATTTTTTCTGTATTAGAAAAAACAAAAAAAAAAAACCAACAAAAAAAAAAAAAAAAACCAAGAGTCAAAGTGAAATGTGTGGTTTTTTTTTTTTTGTTTTTTTTACATTTTTTTTTTTTAATAGACCTCCCTTGATCTTTGAAAGTTTTTCATTTTTCTGACTGAAAACAAGTTGCAAGAGAGGGGGGAAAAAGTTGTATGGGTTAACTTCAGATGCGTCTTTCAGAAATCATCATCATTTTGCCACACCCTGTCTCGTTCCATTTGGGAAAAGGTTAGCTGTACCGTTATGAGCTTATAATTGCATTTTGTCTGTTTTGCCCTAAAGAGGCTTTTTCACACTACAATTACAGATGAAAAAGAGAAAAAGTAATAAAATAATACAAATACGTCAGGGAACGAAGAAAAATAAGACTGCTCTCGGCTTTAGGCAACAGAGGCTCTAATTTCTCTGAAAATGGAAATTGGTTTAACTGTGTTTGTGAGAGATGGGAAGAGCGGACTACGCGTGGAGCGCCTGCACCATATCTGGTTCTATCAAATAGAAAACCATCCCATAATACTACAGCCACATCCTTTACTTATATTCCTCTAATCGTTTCGCTTCCCTCTCTCTGTGCTTTAATTGCAGGAGTATCAGCACCACCGAGAAGCCATGAATCCTTCTCTCTTCCTGCGATAAGAAAGCGCGGCGCGAGCGAGCGAGCCGAGAAGGGCCGTTAATGCTGCTATCTTGTCATCTGTTTCTTTGAAGAAGCGTCTCTCTCTCCCTCTTCACGCTGTTATCGGTGGCATCAAAGCACAGACCATGAGAGGAGCCACGGTGAGCTTAAAGCCCACGGGAGCGCGGCGTGGTGCAGCTAATGCTGTTAAAAAAATAATTAAAAACAATCTCATCATCAAAGAGAGCCGAGGCGAGGCCTAATCAGCTCCACGTTTCATGTTTGTGCCGCTTCCCTACATGACACACACACACACACACACGTGCGCACGCGCACACATTCAGTCTTCCCTCGCTTGTTCTCTCCTCCCCCCGTTTGGCCATTTCTTCTCTTCATTCTCTCAGCATGGCTTTCAGTGAAATGCTCCATAGATGTAACATATGTCTTGTCATAATTAATCTTATGCCCAAAAGCATGACACATGGTAAGCAACACACACACACGACAGTGAACAGTGTTCATGCCAGAACTGATCTGTAGGTAGGTCACATCCACGATGAGGCTTCACACTCATTTTGATGGCCTCTTCACTCTCCCGGTCCCTCTCTCCTTGCCGTGGCAGCTATAATGGAGCAGTAATGTAAACCACAGTGCAGCTCTGTGATTAGCAGCTCGGCTCTGCTCAGCGCCCTTAACGCCATTTCCCTAAATCCCTATTAAATATCTCCCCCTTCTTTTCTCTTCCTCTCCTCCGCCTCTTTAATGGTAATGAGCATTTAAATGGTAATGGACCCTCTCTCCATCCTTCTCCCTCACTGCATGTTTGTGTGTATGTGTGTGTGTGTGTGTGCACGTGCGTGTGTTTGTGTGCAACTTGTTTAAAACACCACTAGTTCGGCAGATAAAGTTCAGATTAAAAACGGCTGAGCTGCTGTAATGCATGGGAGGCTCTAGCATTCGTTCTGAATTTGCATGTAAACGAGAGCTGGAATAGGAGCGCGGCGGTGGTACAAAAGCGCAGCCTGTTTGGGTAAATAATCTGTTGCGTTTGGCAGCAGCGCCGAGGCAAGCCAACAGATGTGTTTGAGTGTGATAAAGAGGAAATGAATGCAAGGAGACATGCTCGAACCGACGTGTTCCATAACACTCCGAGAGAGAGAGAGAGAGAGAGAGAGAGAGAGAGAGAGAGAGAGAGTATGAATAACAACCGAGCATGGAAAAACACTTAAAATTAGTGTCAGAGCAAACTTCACCCCTTAGACAGATGAGAATACATAAACATTCGCGCCTTATTATACTGAAATGAACAGCTACTCATGGTCTTCACTCTGCAAACACACGCACGCGCACGATTTTAAACAAGACTTTATAATCGCATCAGGCTTCGATCGCAAAATCCAGCCAGACAGGCACATTACAACAAAAAGAAAGAAAGGAAAAGAAACGAAAACGCATCTCAGTGGCGCAAAAGAAAAGAGGTATGTAATGAAAGTGAAATTCAAAGCCGAGAGAAGGGGGGAAGGGGGAGGGGGGATTATTGCGGACTACGGAGAGCACAAAAGGAAGAGAAGCAGAAAAGCTGAGGTAGATGATAACTGGGTGGCATTACTGACCTGTGTATCAACATCACAAAAACAAGACAGAAACAAATTTGAAGGAGGACACAGGTTTCTGTCCAAGTGTGATATGATTTATTCACTAGTAGGACTGGGTATGACAAAAGCTCCCTTTATCTCTTTTGGTCCTATCACACAACAAACAGCAAAAAACAAAAACGAAAAATAAATAAATAAATACCTCAATGCTAGCTCTCTAAGCTGGTGATTCTTCACACATACACAAAACTGCTTAAAAACAAAACAAAACAACAAAAAAAAAAACTCCCAAAGAGCTTAAGGATAGCTCATGCACGTAATGAGAACAGCTCTGCGCTCTCGTGCATATTTACTGAGCCTGAAATATTCCAAACAGAATCAAAGGAAAGCACAAATACCCAACAAAAAGAACATGCCTCACTGCCCACGTTGCATGAAACTAGTGTTGAGTCGAAACTCATTTCCTCCTCCCAAAGCAAACATGCTCGTCCAGAAACAATGTCTGCAATTTATTACTCCATAAGCTGTTTACACATAGATTTTATAACCCGTCTCTGGAGAAGGAAATAACACACAAACCGGCGCGGGGTGAAATGAATCGAAGCACAGAGCACAACACTCATCGCCATGCGCTCTTCCCTTTTTCCCCCATCATCAGCAAGCAAATGTTCTGCGATGAACCTCGATCGCTTCCATCGCGTTCAGATGGGAATAGCGAAGACGCGCGTACGCGCAGACAGCTGGCGGAGCAGAGCGAGGATAAATTACAAAAAGAAAGCGCAGGAACGGATGAGAGCAGAAATCTCCCTACACGTGGGAAATCGTTAAATGCCGAAGATTCACTTCACATTTCCTCCAGATGTCTGGGGTTTGAAACTGAAATGCATTCTGGAGGTCCCATTTGGTAAAATAATACGAGCCATTAAAGAGGTGCCTCGTTTGAGTAACAGCAAAATCTAGAGACTGGAAATTAGAAGGGGGGGGGTTCGGAGCGTGGGGAGGACAGACTGATACCTGTAGAAGTTGTAAAGGGCCGATTTAAAGTTTTAGCACAGAATAAGTGTTCTGAAAGGCCTGGAGCAGCAGCACCTTGCGTGTCGACTGGTCAGAAGGTGTGCGCGCGCGTGCGTGCGCGTGCTGAGGGGAGTCACACAGCTGGGCATGTTTAGCTCACACTCATGACTGAGCATTAAAAGGACAGTGAATGTTTAATGAAGACTGATGAAGCAAGATTTTATGAGCAAGTGTGCTACACATATAAAACTTTATGCAGACAACTGGGCTGCATGATGATTACAAAAAGTCCATTCTAACAGAATGATGTTGTCTTCCAGGACACGTGCATCTCTGGGAAGGAGGAGGTAACAAGGTGTAATCCGTGTGCGCCTCACGCCACGGACGGCTAAGCTGAACAACCTTGTTGTTATCTCCGTTCCCACATCGTTACAGCTTCCGTGTTGGCTCTCATAGGAAAAAAAAACCTAGTTCATTACCAGAATGATAGAGGCAGAAAATTAGGAACTCGGAGGAGACGCTATGGGTGTCGATAAACTCCAAGACCTCACACGCTGATCTATAAGGTTATTGATCCGCAAGGAGACCAAGAGGGACACTTGCAGGCAGCCAGAACCACTGATGGATTGTTGATGGAAATGCCCATATACATGACTGCACAAGACATAAATAAATAAATAAATAAATAAATATTTAAATAAAAAAAAAAACTAGATTACTGCACGGTTTTCCACTGCAGCACAACATGGCCTATTCCCGCTGTGTAGACATGTGTCACGCCTTATCAAGACACGTGCCTTGGAAAGCACAGCTTGGCATGCTGGGGACAAAAGTACAGCCATTATATAGATACTATTTTCCAGTACAGCGAAAAATAGTGCTAGTAATAGTTTATTATTCATTAACTCTTCCTCGTCAAGTCTCTGCACAGTGGTTTCTGTGCAGAAATCTAGATGCCTTATTGTGCGTCATGACGGGAGCTGAGTGTTTAAGAAGAGACAGAATTTAAGTCTACAGGCTCCCAAGTGGCACTGCAAAAAACACCAAGCGAGGCGGGTGGAGGCTAGTGAGACGCATGAAGCCAGACACCAGATCTTTTTGACCTGCTGTTCATGGTACGGCTGA
Source organism: Chrysichthys cranchii (assembly GCA_030068335.1). Classification (NCBI taxonomy): domain Eukaryota; kingdom Metazoa; phylum Chordata; class Actinopteri; order Siluriformes; family Claroteidae; genus Chrysichthys; species Chrysichthys cranchii. The sequence continues at coordinate 5,718,183 of JAQMCW010000012.1, forward strand.
ACGCACTTGGAGGAAAGTGCCAACAGCCAGCCATGACAGGCCAATGTCACTCTGACTGATATGGGATAGAGTAACGCCACCACGTCTGCTCAGACACCGCAACCAGTGTTGCTCTCTTGGACGGCCCACCTGTTGCATCGTCATGACGCTCGCGAAGGACGCATGTGTTAACCTTCAGTATAATTAGCTGGTCACTGCCCTGTTTTCATATAAATGTCAAGACAACGCAGTCAATAACTGCGTAGAACATGACGCAAAGCTGAAGTTCATCTGAGTTAATAAACAATCAGATCACTCATCACGCCATCATATGTTAATCAATTTTTTTCAGCTTTCAACTAAAGACTGGATGTAACCATGTCCTTCAAGTCATTTACTTCGTTTAGCGGACGCATTTATCCAGGACTGTGCCATATGACAACATAACATCATGCGATGATGGAAAACTGAAAAAAATGCCTTATGTTATGCTCCAGTGTTTATTTCATTGTGCTGCAAGTTACACTCCTAAAGGCAATATTTTTGCATAATTTGCATGGTTTATTTGGGACTTGGCCACCGCTGTTATTCTGAACGACTGCTTGCTAGTGCCACGTTAGCACTAACCTGGTTACTAGCTGTGAATTCAAGATAGACTGCACTTTTACCGTTAAGGAATGCTCAGTGGGAATGAAAACTTGCTGTTTTTACTGGTGCATTACTGGCTTTTGCGTGTGAAAAGGGGTATTAGCTTTCCTTGTCTGTGCTGCCAAACAGATCTAGCCACAAACGTCGTCATTTTCCAAACATGAAAGGAGATTTAAATTACGAAAACGACAAGCTGTTAATCGGGATCACTTCACTAAGCAAGAATTCAGAACAGATCTCTGCTGCAGTTCAGCACAGAGCACATGCACTTTCGTCGATATAATTTTATTCACATTTTATTATAAACTGGCAGCTAATAACTCATGTTTACCCATGCTTATTTACAGTCCTGACTTCAGCTTTGCAAGTATTTCTGATCTTGGTAAATATTCAATTAAACTTTTTTCAATTCATTAATTTGCTTTATATAAAAAAAATAACAATGAAAATCACAGACTAATTGTTAATGTTACGTTTTGCAGGGGACAGGGGACGAGTTTCTTTTCAAGTGTGATCGGATTTGCCTCAAGGTTTCTTTCTCACAACGAGTTTCTCCCAGCTACAGCTGACTCAACCAGCTTCTGGTAACATAATGACATAAGGGGTACATGACACACGCCCTTCTTGACCGATACTACGGTCAGTCAGATATAGTTAAGGAGGCATGAAAGTGCAAAGGCCTATGGCACCCAATTCTTTCATCTGGAGATCCCAAGTTCAAATCCCGATGATGCCACAGCCATCCGTGGCCAGGAGCTCAAGAGAGCAAAAGTGCACACGGAAGTGGACGGATAGCGCGTTCCTCCAGGTGTTACGCCGCCTTGACACTGCATGAGCCTCTGAGGTAGCACATGATAGCTTTCGCCCTCTCTGGTTGGTAGCTGTCCTGTGATGGAGGAGAGCTGGAAAGGATGGGAGGGAATTGGCTATGATGAAATTGGGAACAAATTTGGGGGCGGCCGGGATTCTTTTCAAGTGTGATCTGATTTGCCTCAAGGTTTCTTCCTCAGAACAAGTCAGGGAGTTTCTCCCAGCTACAGCCGACTTATGGCCATGATGTATTTAGGAACAAATTCGGGGTGTGTGTGTGAGGGGGGGGATTGTTCTATTCAAGTGTGATCTGATTTGCCTCAAGGTTTCTTCCTCGCAACAACTCGGGGAAGACTTTCTCCTTGCCTGTGTCTCCTCTGGTTTGCTCATTAATGAACGAAGTCTACAGCCGAATTTCTGTAAAGCTGCTTTGCGAGTACTGTACACACAAAACTGACATGATATGGGAGTGGGCCAAATGCTGTAAATGCAAACGCAATTATAGAACAAAGTGACAGTTTAATGTGGTATCAGAATCAAGGTCATCTCATACATACAAACAAACAAACAAACAAAGTGCCCCGTTTCAGTGGTTTCTGGGCAGAAATGAACCAGATGAGGCAGAAACATGGTAAGTGCAGGAGCAGCCATGTGGCACAGCATGCAGCTCACCGCCATATTTCATTCAGCCAGTGTCTCTCCGAGTCTCCCAGGAACAGAACGGAATTAGAAATTAGACAGCAACAGATGGCAAAAGGGGTGACAGACAACAGCTAAAGCCCTAGACACTACTGTGTGTATATATATATATATATATATAATGTGTGTGTGTGTGTGTGTGTGCACGTCGATACTCAGGATATAAATATGCAAAAGTAATAGATTGTGAGAGATACATGCACCAGTTGTAGAACAGTGTGTGCGTGTGTGTGTGAGCGAGGGAAAGTAGAAACGTGAGGAGTGATTTACTGAGAGTCCCTGTGGTGCTGGTCACTGTGGTAATGAAGTACACTGCTAGATGCCTCACAGAATCTCCTTCTGTGTATGTGTGCGCGCGCATGTGTGTGAGCGCATAAGTGGAGGTGAGGGGTTGGGCCGAGCCGGCTGGCTGAGCGAGCTCCGTGGAGAACTGCGAGCCTCAGAGGAGAGCTGAAAAGCAGGCTGGCAGAAGAAGTGAGAGCATTAAAGAATCTTCGTCATAATGAGATACAGCAGCATCAAACACGCACGCAGCTTTCTATCGCCGTACTTTGTGTTCGTATCCTCCCAGTCTCGTTCCCGCTCTGTGCATCACGCTGGCTAATTGGGCTGTGGTAGGTGTAGACTTCAAACGGCTCGCTAACGGTCTACTGGCATCCTGCATAAAAATGGAAACTAGCAAAGTGTGGCAAGGAAACAAGTCTGCACATTTCAAAAGCACAGACATTTGACTTGGAATTCCCAAATCAGTTGGTGAAGCTTGGGTCAGGACTGATCAACAACAAAAAAACCCCACACACAGCAAAAACCCCCTCCATAGTCACAAGACACTGCACAGTGTCAAACGAAAGATCTAAGGCTTAAAATCGGCAATGAATGAAGATGACACACTAATAATGCATACTGATAAAACTTATTCAGGAAAAATGAAAAGGCTAAGCTTGGATCTTTCCTTTTTTCCCCCCCTACACAATGGTGCATAATAAATCCCAGATAGCTGTAGGAAGAAATATATGGCACGTAGAAGGTTGGAGAAAACTGGAGAAGCTGGAAGAAACTGACCCGAGAAAGTCGGCATGGAGAGCAAACATTTTACAAAAATAAATAAATACGTTTCTTTTCACTTTATGAACACGGAGCAAAATCCTTACTATATTTTTGTGGGATATTACTACGATTTTAATTATTAGCACAAGGTGTGAATAAAACAGCGGGACTTGGTGCTTCTTGCACAACCAGAAGGCAATCTTTTGACCAACATACCAACTTCACTCTCATGTCTACAGATTCCTGAGCTGAAAATACACTCACTCGTACGCGGAGTATACGCGTGCGAATGGCAAAAAGATTAAAGACCTTGCGGGTTGTTCAGGGTACAGCTGAAATTGCTGATATACCGAAACGTCATTACAGGCTGTCCACAGCTTTGGCTTATCCTCCTTTGTCCGAGTTAAACAGTGTGACATGTCTATGCTGAATGCATTCTCTGATCCATTTTTGTCAGTTTTCAAGCCACTCTCCATTTCACCAAAGTGCTTACTGAAATCATCAGTGAGCACAGTCAGAAGTGAACAGATTGCTTCCGAGACGTTTACTGCCTCAGTTTCTTAATTCATGTCTGTTAAGGAGGAAAACATTGCCATCAGTCCATTTTTCACTCGTACTTTTCATCCGTGGAACTTCTCCTTAAGTCCCTTGACTCGCGCTTGTCCGGTCTGTTCGACTACGGGCCCCGCATGCTGACATTAAGCTTATTCAGCTCATTAGACACATCTGAAACATATGCAGCTTCTCTAATCCATGATGCACGCTCGAAGTGTGTTGACAATCAGTGGGAAAAAGAAAAGAAAGGAAAAAAAAGGCGCTAGACGGATCCATGGGAGACGGACAAAAACTCTGCATGCAAAAGGGAGCACCATTTCGGTGCAAAGAACTGAGGAAACGTGAAAAGTTCATGTCTTAATGAAATTCACAGTCTTAATAACTGAAAGCAACACTTCATTCAAACCAGCAGGGGCTTCTCGGTGTTAAACACAACGTGTTACTACAACATTAGGTGCCGCTTGCAGTCTTCAAGCCCGTCATTGCCTTAGCCGTCTGTGCATGTACACACACACAGACTGTGCCATTTTATTTCCAGGAATCCATGCAGCGTTTCAAAAAATTACATCACTGTCTGTAGCATACTGAAACAACCAAAATAATAAAAAAATGAAACGCCGGACAGTCTTCCTCGGTCTACTCAACCTATTTGCTGTACTTCGATGTCAAGTAACACATGTACAGTAAGCACTGCTTTACTCTTGAGCTTGTGCTGCTGGTTTAAACTCTGCAGCCGTGCCTTGAAAAGAAAAATATTCGACTTGGAGCCAAGCTTTCATAATTTGTTATCAAAAATTTTCTCAAGAAAGCCATCTTTCATTTGAATGCTGCTCCAAACGTGCTACGCACTTTCTGCCGTGCCACTATCTATATATAACCTGAATTTTGCATTCGGCCTGTTTTGTGTGTGGACATTTCTCCTGTTAGGGATGACGTTTCTACCACCATTAAGCTCTAAAGTTAAAGAGCCTAATAGCTATGAAGACTTGCTTATGTAGCTTACAAACAAAAATGAGTTCAATTAAACTGGGGGGAGAGACAGACAGGCAGAGAGAGAGAGAGAGAGAGAGAAAGGTCAGTGGGAAAAAAAAAACGTTACAGGGCAGTCAATGACATCAGCAATAAGCCCTACGACCTCAGTGGTGACATCATCAACCTGTAACCCTGCCATCAGCATGCGTCGAGAAAGAGAGGAGGACAAAAGGGACAAGGAGAAGTGAGAGGTCATCTTTGGCTGGCGGTGGTGTCCTTTCGCTTGGCTGGATAGGAAGGGATGACCGAAGGAGTGCAAGAGTGAGGTCGCTAAAGCCTGACAGAAAAGAGCAGCAAAATGCAAAGTACTGCTAACACACACACACACACACACACACACACACACACACACACACACACACACACACACACACACACAGTTTTTACGGGCAGGATTGGACAGATGGAGAATATGAAAAGGGCAGCATTCATTTACAGACAGATATCACAAAAGGTTATCCTGCATCAAGCCAGACAGATGAATGAATGCGTGCACACACACACACGGCTAAGATGGTCCAAGACAGCTGACAGATATGACATTTCAAGTCTTCAAACTTTTCATACGAAAAAAAAAAGATCCCACAGCCATGTCGGTGTGTGAGCATACAGTTGGCACACACTCCCTCGTTAAGTTGGAGGTTATTGCATACTGAATCAGGCGCATAAATATGGAGGAGACGAGTACATGGAATTCTGACAGCAGAGAGAGAGAGAGAGAGAGAGAGGGAGAGGCAGAGCGGGGGAGGGAGGGAGGGAGAGAGAGAGAGAGAGAGTGTGTATGAGAGAGAGACAGGCAGAGTGGGAGAGAGAAATGGAGGGAGGGAGAGAGAGAGAGCGAGAGCAGAACAGGAATATGAAGGAGAGGGGTGACGGAGGTGACGATGTATGCAGGGGAAGAAGGCTTCGACTGCTGAATCTCTCACACGCGTATCCCACAGGGACATATGTGGCAGTAGTTTGACACTGAGTAGACGCACAGAGGACAAAGACACACACACACACACGTGCGCGCACACACACCTCAAAAGGTCATGCTCATATTAAATTCAGTTTGAGAGGAGTTCTGCATATAAAGTTGTAAGAAATACGATGGCCGTCCTACAGAGATAAGCACCGCACACACGCGCGCACAGACACACAACTCCACCTCTGCTCAACAATGACCTTACACTCATCCATTCTTCTCAACATCCAGCCCTCCACTCCTGAACACGTCCTCCACCTCAACATCCACCCCTCCACTCCTGAACACGTCCTCCATCTCAACATCCACCCCTCCACTCCTGAACACATCCTCCGCCTCAACATCCACCCCTCCACTCCTGAACACATCCTCCGCCTCAACATCCATCCCTCCACTCCTGAACACATCCTCCGCCTCAACATCCATCCCTCCACTCCTGAACACATCCTCCGCCTCAACATCCATCCCTCCACTCCTGAACACATCCTCCGCCTC
>JAQMCW010000012.1:5724514-5743026 GCA_030068335.1 Chrysichthys cranchii
GCCTCCACATCCATCCCTCCACTCCTGAACATATCCTCCACCTCAACATCCATCCCTCCACTCCTGAACATATCCTCCGCCTCCACATCCATCCCTCCACTCCTGAACATATCCTCCACCTCAACATCCATCCCTCCACTCCTGAACATATCCTCTGCCTCAACATCCATCCCTCCACTCCTGAACATATCCTCCACCTCCATGCCTCCACTCCTGAACACATCCTCCACCTCAATATCCATCCCTCCACTCCTGAACATATCCTCCACCTCCACATCCATCCCTCCACTCCTGAACATATCCTCCACCTCAACATCCATCCCTTCACTCCTGAACATATCCTCGCTCTCAGTTATTCATCACAGCATCTATCCTTCCTTCCCTGAATCTGTCGACTTCTCAACATCCATCCCTTCATCACTGAATCCACCCACCTACCTCCATATATCTCTGTAGGGCTGCACAATATGGTGCTGTGTGCACACACAGTCCTGTGTGTAAGAGTTTGAGCAGCTTTCCAACTTCTGAGCGGTGCTTTTATCGTATGTGATTAATACTGCAGCCCTAAATTTCTGTATCCATCCATCAGTCTCAGCATTTGGGCACACATACATCTATTTCTGCAACCATCCACCCATTTCAACATCCATCCATCCCTGATGTCTTCCATCCATCCTGCTCAGCACCCATCCACCCATCACAGAAAAGAAAAAAAAAAAAATCATAACTCTTACTGCAGCTAGGGCTCGAACACACACACACACACACACACATATATATATATATATATATATATAAAAACCTTACCTTTTGATGCTGTGTAGATCAAAAACATGTGGGAGAGAGAAAGATGAAAAACATAAATATGACGATGCCAGTCATAGAGCTATTCATTCATGCAGAAAACTATGTGATTATGATCCAGTAAGGCTAGCATGAACACAGTGACACACTGCTGATACATCACTCACACTTGGTCTGTGAGGAGAACGCCAGGGTGAGTTTGGAGAAGAGCTCGTTATTCTCAAAGCGGTCCTCTTTCGATTTCACCCAGAAGCTGCTCTCGGAAAGATCCTCAGGTGCAAGCTTCAACACACAAGAGAAGCAGTCAGTTCATCCACCCATCAATCCATCCATCCACACAATCCAACCCATTCATACGTCCATCCATCCATGCACCCAACACATCCCTTCCATCCACCCAATAAATTTACCCAATCATCCACCCAATCCTTTCATCCATCCACCAACTCAAGCCATCCAACCGTTTCTCTGCCCAAATCAGATATCCACCCATCAATCCATCCATACATGCACCCAATACATCCCCTCCACCCAATTAATTTACCCAATCATCCACCCAAACCTTTCATCCATTCACCAACCGTTCCTCTGCCCAAATCAGATATCCATCCATCGATTCATCCAAGCAATCCATCCATCCACAACAACAACCCATTCCTCCACTGATCCAACACAATCCAGTCGACAATTCCCCAAACCCACCCATACCATCCATTCATCCATCCAGTCTGTGCGTTCATCCATCCACTCAACCAAACCATCCGTCAACCTAACAAAACAATCCCTTCCTTTATCCATCCTAAATATCCATTCATATCCATTCACACACCCAAACCATCAATTGATTCAAACACTTGTCTCGCATTGATTCCTGAATGTAAGAAGGGTATGCTTAAACATCAACATGCGGGATCACAGCTAACAGTGAACTGTCTTCATTAAGAGTCGGTCTTAAATGATGCAGAAAGCTAAAACATCATGTAAGATGCATCATATAGTGTCGAATCCTCAAGTAGCATTACAACATGCATCATACATAAACTCGCGTCCTATTACTCTGTAGCTGAAACACCAGAGCCTGAGTTCACTCACAATTTACTACAAACACCCATAATATATTACAGCAAACAAGATCTGTGCTGTTGTAGTTGCTCTAAAATCCTTTCTTACTGCCGAAATAATAACTACCCTGCCAGCTGCAGCGATTCCCAATTAGGGGTTTAATGGATTATCACGAGTGAATGCTTTATCACCAACGACATGCTATTTTAGCTTGAATGAATTTCCCCTTTCAGAAAGACACAGCGCCCCTGAAACTTGGTCCACGCTACATGAACACAACTTTAAGTCAATTAATCTCCGTTGGCGGCAGGGTGAACAGTCAGAGCTGCTGCAGGCCTCAGAGGAGTGCGTGTGCTGCCGCACAGGCCACTTTTCAGCAGCGATAATACACAGCCTATCGCTAACAACCTCCATCCTAGCAAAGTGAATAAGCAAACACAAGAAGCCTGAAATGAGTAGCGAAGGATTAAAGAATGCGAGAAAAGATGATGGAAGGTGGAAATGGGAAAAGAAGAAGAAGAAAAAAAAGAGGCTGCGGAACGAGAGAGGAATGAAGCTCATTAAATTGATCCTGATTTTAGCCACACAAAGGACCAAAATGGCACAAAAGGCTCAATATGGAAGGAAGGAAAGACGAGCTGCACCCCACTGCTCTCATTTTTCCCCCCATCTTTTTTATTCTCTGTCATTTCCGCCCATTTTTCTTTCATTCGCTCCTTGTAAGTGTTTCTTCACCTGTTTTTTTCTATCCTATTAATCAGCCCCAACACACACGTTCCTCATTTTTTCCCCCATTGCATTGTCGCATTTTTTTTTTTAGCTCGTCCTAGAAAGCTGGATTGAACAAAATTAAATTTGAATAATACTGGTGTAACATAAGAAAAGGTATAATATTAGAAAAACTGAGGTAAAGAAGCAGAAAGAAAAGCGAGACATTAGAAAGGAAGTAGAGACTTCTCTGATCCTAATTTCTCATTGCTTTGCCTGCTGATGATCGAGCGTGAACGCTTGTGAGCGTACCAGCACGTGCGTTTTAGGGAGTGCACGATAGCGAAAAGCGGTGGATGAGAGAGAGCAAAAGAAAAAATGTTAATTTAAATTACAAAAGAACGATGTCCTTTCTAGCAGCAATTTAATTATCTTTCACAGCCACAGTTAAAAGAAGCAGGCTTATTAAAAAGCAATTTCACCGACATCCTCGTCAAAGAGCTCTCACCACGAGAAGAAAGCAAGAGGAAGCGAGAGTGAGAGAGACGCACTCATGAACTCTACTGCAGCCATTAAAGAGTAGCTTTAGGCTAATAGTGGAGACGGAACCGTTTTGATGTTTTAATGTTGAGGGTGAGGGAGGAAACGAAAGAAAATGAAGTGAGGGAGGAGAAAAAAAAAACCCAGAAGAACTAATAGTCACATACATGCAGGTAAAACGCTATTAGGCTCCCTGTACTTTGGCAACAAACACACAAAAAGAACACCTCCAACTGAGACAGGGAATGGACTCCTGCTGTCTTTATGCTTTCAGGGAAATATCCGTAGGTGAAAACTGATGGCAAGATTGTGCGTACGTTCTGCCCTTGCATGTTAATAAAGAACTCCAAGAGGTCAAAGGAAACCACACTGAGGTGGCCAAATTGAGACTTCATTAGCTAGACTTCATTAACAGGTCAGGGGACGCTTCAGGGTAATGCCCAGTCTGATGTTTTGGTTGCCCGGAAACCCAACTTTCAAAATCAGGTCCACTCAAATGAATTTCTCTCAGGTGGACTCCAGGCAAGCTCTAGTGACATCTCAAAGTAATGAAAGCAAACTGGGTGCACCTGAGCTCCATCTGGAGTGCCTCGGCCAAAGGTCTAAGGTACATACAAAAGCTTTCAGTTTGGCTTCAGTTTTAAATGGAACCTTTAATACAATTGTGCCAGGCTGCAAAAACCAAAGGGTCCTTTCTGAACCCGCAGTATAACGTACGGTGTACTGCATCGCAGCAAAGCTCAATTTCTTTAATACACAGAAGAAATAAACAGACAACAGAAAGCTGGGTGGATTTTCTTTCTATGGAAGTCTGTGGGGCAACTGTGAAATTAAAAAAAGGGAAGGGGCGAGCCCTGGTATCAGAGATAAAAGACTGTGCAATTTCATAATATTGCATTGACGTCCAAGTACTGTGTGACTTATTCATATAGAGTGTGACTTATTCATATGAGTCGGAAGAGAAGTCTGTAATGGCGTACTATTTCGACGTGGTATTTTGGAGTCAGGCTGTCAAAAGGTGTTACATTTCCATTCAATTTCGACTTTGAGAGCACTCCAATTAACGATCATTTATGTATTGTGACACACCTCAATTTCTTAGATCTATTACTTTCTTCCCAATATGACTCCCTTCTGCATTTAAAGACATCATTTTCTTCAATGTCTCCTTATAATGCTTTGCAAATAAATGCAATTTATGCCTTTTTTTTCAGCAGGGGGGGTGTCCTTAAAGCTACTGAATGGTTTGGGCAGAGCCAACATAACAAGCACCTTCATAGCTCTGTCACTGTCATTAAAGTAGAGCTTGCTACAACAGATAAGCAGAAAATGTGTAATTTTGAGCAGCAGTTCTCCAATTGGAGTCCAGGGAGCCCCAGGGGTCTGGGAATCAAAATCAAAAGGTGTCCGTGAGGAAAACATGTGTTCTGGGTTGTGGAAGGCATTCTGGGAGTGGAAAGTCCTGGAATAAAAACCTTGATGACTCAAATAGCCATATTGTCCATACATAACATACATGTTTGGATAATGAACCTATTACTCAAATAGTTGGTTTTTGTTCATGGAATAAATCTGTACCAAGTCTCTGTCTGAATGTGATTTTACAGTGAAAACTCGGAGGTCCCCTGCTCTAGAGTGTCGCTTTCCTGCACGGTTTTGCTAGGCTTAACGGTCAATCAGAGAATTTCTGATGTCAGCGTCAGACAGTGATTCAACACCCTCAAATCGGCTCTGACGAGGACCGATAAGTACCATCAGTGTGAGTCATGCTGCAGTGTCAGCCAGCAGGGGGTATCAGAACTCTAACACTGGATTGCAGTAACCCCGTCGTCTAACCACAACCCCACCCCTCAAACTCACCTTACTCCAGTTGGCCCTCTTAAGCTGCACCTCTGGTTTGTACTCTTTCTTGGGCTTCAGGCCGTACGGGAGTTGTGGCACCAGAGCGGCCCAGGTTCCGAACCCTCCTGGCGGTGGAGGAGGCATCCCAGGCATTGGAGGAGGGGGCGGCATTCCTGGAAGTCCTGGAGGTGGAGGCGGAGGAGGGGGCATACCAGGAGCACCGGGTAATGGAGGTGGTGGAGGGGGCATCAGACCTGCCTGCCCAGGTAGAGGTGGAGGTGGAGGGGGCATACCAGCTGTGCCGGGCAGAGGTGGAGGTGGTGGTGGAGGGGGCATACCAGCTGTGCCAGGCAGAGGTGGTGGTGGAGGGGGCATACCAGCTGCGCCAGGCAGAGGTGGAGGTGGTGGTGGAGGGGGCATGCCAGGCAGAGGTGGGGGTGGAGGTGGGTGGGGCAGCGACGCTGGTGCTGATGGGTCAGTGCGGCCAGATGATGCTGGCATGGACACAGGCACTGTGATGACTTTCGTCTTGGCTTCCTCAAGATCCTTAGAGAGTTTTTCAATCTGAGAGAGAGAGACAGATAGAGGGCGAGAGAGAAACGGAGAGAGATAGATGCTAATGATGCTCTTCATTAGGTTTGCACAATTAACCACATTTAGTAGTCCCCCCTCTTTCCTCGATTAATCAACCAAACAAATTCAGCTGTGATATCAGCGCTCAGGTAAAGGTCACTTGTTTTTATCAACTCCAGTGCATTAATTCACAAGCTCCCCACTGAGGTCATTAATATTCCATCAAGATACACTACGGATGGAGGAGCATTCAGTAGAACTCTATATGTAGTTTACTGATAAATATAAAAATTGGGTTAGAATGCAGAATGAGACACAGACACCAAATATAAACTAATTTAAAAAGGTAATGTGATAAAATGCAGTAAAACTGCTGCAATCTTAGCAATATTGAGCAAATTATTCTTATCGTGGCAAACAACTGAGTCATTACGTACAGCCCTAAATCTAATAACCAATACAGGGCGGATGGCACCTGACAGCAGTATTGCACTTCAGTACCACCTTCTTCAAACTAATCACACATCACTCACTGCATAGTTAAACAGGTCTTTGCCACCACTGATCCTCCTTGTCCAATTTTAGATCTAACTGTAATGCCTCAGCCAGAGGCACAGGCAAAAAAAAAAAAAACAGTGCACATTCTTCGACGTTTTACATGGCTCCGAATATAGTTCGAGGTCAAAGCAGACTTGACGCAAATTACTAAGTGATATGGATTACAGAGTGGCACTGTTGTCGGGCGAAGTTCTCTCAAAGAAGCAGAGTTTACCTAAACCCCTGGGACAAGTAATGAGGTTAGACAGGGACAGACGGAGAAAAGGAGAGGCAGCAGATGTAAAAAGGTCATAGCTGAAATTGGAGAGAGATGAGCAGGGTATAAATCTATGTCTAATTAAAAGGATCATTTAATTATCCAGAACTCGACACGGCTCATTAAAAATGACCAGTCTGCTAATTTCACATCAGGGAAAGAGGAAACCTGATGGAAAAGAGCGAGAAGCATGAGATGGCAGAGTCAGACATTCCTGGAACCGATTAGCTGGGGTGTGCCAGTATTTGAAGCGCAACAATACCACTGATGCTGCAAAACCCAAAGTTGTTCACAAAGAGTGTGCGTCAGTGTGTGCGTGTGTAATGTGACGATGGCGACGTTTCTGATGGTTGTTTATCTGTTCCACATTAAAAGCAGGTTGAGGTGACAGGCTGTGTTTAGCTCAGCAAGTTTCTCTCTCGCTCCGTCTGGCTCTTTCACATCCGTCTGTATTTTGTCTACACGCATCTCCTCCTCCGCCTTTCTCCTCTCATCCACTCCAACTTCTTTACTTTTGCTGACTCCTGCTTTTCTCGTATCCCCATCAACTATAATTATTCTTTTAACACACACATTCACTGCTTGCAGTGTGCACTGTGTGTGGGTTCCCCCTGTCAACAGGCAGGTTTCCATGGAGACACCAGAACTCTCCGAGGAAGTAAAAACGCGGGGAACAGAGCTCCAGAATTTGAAAATACAAAAACGGCACGGTTCGTGGATTAGCTCCTGGCCTGAATTTCCCCTGCACTGCAGGAATCATTACTGGGTAAAATAAGTAAGGAATAAAACATATCGAGGCATGCCGTTGTAGGAAAATCAACAACAGAGTGCTGTGATGTGGCCTGATGCCAAGCAGACTTACTGTTACTACACTGAAGTTGATTATTTTCTAAAACCAGCACACCTTGAATGGTTTTGTTCCTCTTACTCAACCTTCAATTTTTGACTTATCAATACAGAGCATGTCTAGATTTTCTTAATTGTTTACAATTTCACGTTGAACTTGGTTCATGTCACTGTTAAAATTACAGCAGCTTCTCTTTGCTGCACTCGTCAAGTTACCAAGAAACCAGGAAGCGCAAAACCCTGTCCTTTTCCATCACTGAAAACTCGCACTGGAGACTTCTTCCCAAACTGGCTCCTTACAGAAAGCTTCCCCAGATCAACAATTATACTGTTTTCTTTGTTAAATAACAAGACATTTGAATCTTTTAAAGATGCGATATCTGTTAAGACGTAGCCTCTTCAGACATTCACACACACTAATGTTGTGTGCCTTGTCATTTCGCCCCACAGTTTCTTAGCACGATTGAATATAATAGTGTCTTCAAACAGGAAAAATGTCTGCACAAGAATAATACCCGGTGATCCTCCTATGAGGATCTTACAAGGACATACACACAATGTAGTTGGGAGAAAATGTGACATCCTCATATGAAGTGTAGTCTTGTGAGGTTAATACCGAAAACCACTTAATATTTCTCTGTTTTTAGGCTGACACTACGCAGAACATCTGCTTCAAAGCAGATGAACATCTGCAACCCCCAACCCAACACAAATGACTCATTACTACAGAAGCATGAACTTGTGATTTAAGATACCACTGACACTACTGACTACTGAAAGCTGCGATTAATCAACACCTTCATCGTGACACACTTCTCCTGTCGTGGCTCCTCTCACCCTCGAGGTCTGCCTGATTCATCCTAATCATGCATCTGGTTGAAGCGTGCTGCACTTGTGACTCACTCACGTCTGCTCCGCGGATGGTCTCACACGAATGCCCTACAGATTTGCACTTTTGGCCAAGTCTTACCCATACATTGGCGGATAATCTCACCTGTGTCCTGTCGACTTGTACTCAAGGAGTGCTGCAGTTACCGTTAACTACTTAAAAGTTACTACTATTACTACTACTACTAGTTAAAAGACTACACAGAATGTTGTTTTAAATGAAGCACCTTTGTGAAAATGTATACGGTTAACCGAACTGTATAAACAACATTTTACTGCACTAGACCAGTCAGAATTGGAGAATTCAAGAGCACTATGGTATAAGAAACTTTATGCAAACATGGCGACTATAATCATTGGGACAATAACATCATTATAGCAACACAGCAAACATGGAGGAGGTTGAAACTGAGCTTGTGCTGTTTAAACCAGCTCGGGAAACGAAGCTTAATTTCATATTTCCTGTTTATCTCCATCCTTGCGTAATACTAATAAAAGCACATACAAAGTATATTTCTCAATGTTTTGGTTTGTGTGTGTGTGTTGGGGGGGTGTTAGATGAAAGCATCACAAAAACATTCAAAACTGCTATTCATAACTACTGCAGTTATAAAGCCTGCTTCAGCAATTATGTGATTTCGGTACAATCAATATCTGGTCAGCTGTGTACTCTGGGGCAAGAATTAAAAAGGTTTCTATGAGTTCAGCCAGTAAACCAAAATAGGTGCTGCTTCCCCCCCCCAGGTACAAACACGCCTAATGTTCCCTAAGAAAGTTCCCTGGGTCACAGAAAAGGTTCTTATTATATGGTACAGAAGCTCTACTCATCGATTACCATGACACTTGTTCTCTTTTCCCTTCCGTTCTCCTATTTTTCGGTTATTTTCTTTCATAACCTAATCACAAAAGTGCTTCATATATTCTTCTCGCATCCAAATAGAGTGTTTTTAAGGCAATACATCATTCCTGTGCATGGCCTTTCCTAAGATAAAGCCTGTCTTCTTTAAGAACAAAAATCAATACGTACAAGTCCCATTACTGTACCAGGCATTTTATTTTTTTATAAAGCCTGCGCTGCCTCTGAAACGGCACGTCTGAGATCCCTTCTGCTGCGGTCTATTTTAGTTAGCGTTGCCATGGTTCACTGCCGTGTTGTTTCCAGAGCTGAAACCTTTGCTATACTCCAATATTTGCTATATCCAATCCGTCAGGCCTGAAGAACATCTAAGCGTGTGGTTTCGAAAAAAAAATAAAATAATAATAATAAAGAAAATATTCATTGTTTCATACAATTTATATGTAGCTTTGATTGCCAAATCACTGCCACCATTAAATGCTACTTTTCACCATGGTTATGAAGATAATTATCATTATTAGCCTAATCTAAAAATATTGCATATACAGAAGACACTTATTGAAGTCAGTAATGAAATTTTGCAAAGGTGCTTTCAAAACTAATGGAATGAAATCTTTTTTTAATGCATAAAATAATTACTATATTAAACAGGGAACCATAGAACGAAATAGCACAGACATTAAATCAAATCATAATTCAGCTTTGCAATTAAAACTGCACAAACGTACAAAATCATAACAGATACACCGCTGTGTAGTTTCCTACGGAAATCAGCTAGTCAAGTCCGACATCTTGGAGAACAGCTCTCTCTGGGCAGGCAAAGTCCTAGACTGCCTTGATGATGATAATGTTTAGCAGAAACTTGGTGCGTTACTGAATATGGTGTATTAGCATGTTGTATCTGCTGTTGTGGAAGATCCTTCATGGAATCCCTAAACCCTTTGCGCTTCCCATCCAGTTTATACCCAAGTCTCTCTCTAGCCTCAGTAGTACATAATCTCAGCTGTATGCTGTAAAACTGCACCCATGATCTCCTGCTGGAATCATGAAGACTCTGTTCCTCATCTTAAACAATCCTTTAACATGGAGAGGACTGTATTATTTGGCGATGTAGCAAAATAAGTTATAACCTCGTTTTCTGCTGTCACCCAGAAGAAGATGGGCTTCTCTCAAGCTTTCTTCCCATTGTGTTTCTTCCACTACTGTTAATAAACACATTTGAATTGATTTCTCTTTTTTCCTATGAAAACACTAATGAATTATGTATATAAATCAGGTAAGACAAAATAGTCTGTACAAAATATACAGTGTCTAAGTCTTGTGTGCTCAGTATGTGTAGTCAGCTGTCTGGACCTAGAAAGGGTCACTTTTCTATGAATTGAGCAAAGCTGCTTTCATGTCTGTGGATTAGCTTGTGTTTTTATCTTGCCTCAAAGCACCAACTGCGTCTTGAATGACTTTAAAGAATGTTTCATTATTCTGGTTTATTTCACTGTGTTGGAATATTGACATTTTGATACTCAGAAATGAAGCACTGACTGTTGTATGGATTGAGCTGGAAAACGATGATTATTCATGAGAATATGAAAACTAGAACAAAGCTGCTGACAGGATATCCGCATGTTGAAGTTGGAGGTGTGCTCGAGCACACGGCTGAACCGGTTGGAGCCTGTTAATTCTGCAGGGCTCCACCCGACATGGGAATGTGATGCGATTCAATACCTGTCCTTTGAGTTGGCCGATTTCTCCGCACAGCACTTGGTTCTCTTTCTCTTTGGACACTTTCTCGTTCCCAAGAGCTTCTTTGTCAGCACTGAGCTCTTGGACTTTCTGTTCGTAATCGCTCTCCATCTTCTTAAATTCCACTTGCAGCTCATGGCGTGCAGTCAACTCTGAATCCAGCTACAAGACAAAACACACAATCAGAGTCAGTTTAAGAATTTCGTTGTAGGGATTTATTGCAGTAGACCACGGTACTAGTTCAGCATCCGGCATCAAGCCATATGGCTGTGCGCATGCTAGAGTACACCAGGCTCAACAAACCATGCTGAAAAGCGCTGAATATGGACTGCAGTCACAGGGAACATGAAGTGTCTGTTGGAATTCACAGCACCCGCGACGTGGGTCAGCAGCAACTTGATGCATCTGACAAGCTACGTGTTCATGCTGCATCTGTCTGCCATCGCAGCCATGAAATATGAAACTGAGCAGACAGAACAATGTGGGAAGCAGTGAAGCTTCCAGGCCTTTTTTACCTCCTGTCACAGCATTTTACCAATCTCGCCTGCCGTATCCCACCGTTGAGGAGGTTGAGCGCATTTGATAAATTGCTCCTTTCACTCGGAGATGCTAACTAAAGGGGGGAAAAAAGGCCGTTTTAAATGCACTAGCAAAACGACTCCATTAAAAAGTTTGCTAATACTGGTGAACTTCTATAGCCGTCATCTCTGTGTGTCAAACCAAGAAAGTCAATTATTTTTCTTAGATGATTTTCTCAGCTGATTCCCACCTTGTTCCATTCGCTGACTGATCTGTATAATACCTGTTGCCATAGCAGTGTGTTTACTCTCACCCAGTGATGTTAAGGACCTTTTTTTCTTCGTGGTTTTTTTTTCGCGGCAGTCAGTGAAAACCTGATGAACTGGATGGCCATTAGGGAAAATAAATACAGCTGTCCATCACTAATCTGATATGGACCATGTGGAACACACTGATAAATGTACACAGCCTGCTAACGCTAAAACCTCATTCCAACTGCATGGTGGAGGATATACATCAATGCGAGACTAATTTGCTGCCTCTGGACATGGACAACTTGCAATTACCGAGGCAGCAATGAATTTTGGTTTGTATCAGGAACACCTTAAACATACTGTCAGTGTACTTATGTATGAAAGAGCCTTGAATGGATGGAAGAGACTTGTAAGATGTCAATGAGCCAAAATGAGAATAAAATATATGAAAGCTGAGATTTTGGAATGGCCTGGTCAGAAGTCCGTCCTCAACTCCATTGAGACTCTATAGAGAGAGATCTGTTTCAGTTTGCATTTCTTCCTGGAACCTTTTTTTTTTTTTTTTGGACAGAGGAATAAGCATTATGCCTTACTGATGCACAGCTACACAAAGCATATGGATAAGGTCCTCGGTAAAGATGGTTCCATTAAATACAACATTAATATGTTTTCCATCAACGACCTTGACATAAACTCCCTGGTCAGACTGTCTATTCATGATCATGACTGGCTTTTACTGTGAGTCTTTCTGTTACACTGTGAGATATTCCAGACATTGCAGTGAAGCGATATCTGAACAACTCAAACTCTAGACTAAAAAGAGGAGGATTACTGTGCAGTGCCCATAGCGTATATTCTATACACAAGTGGAAAGTTCTTTGCTTCAAGGTTGGAGTGGTGCTACATCAAGGCCCACTAAGTGCAGATTAAAGCTTTGAAAAGGACTCACTGTCTAGACAGATTATTCAAAGGTATTTTGGTAAAAAAAAAAAATCTATTTTCATTTAAGACCCCCCCCCCCAAAAAAAAAAAAAGAAAAAGTGTAGGACCACTCCAAACTTCTCTCCTCTCTCACCCCTGACAGCATTTCTCTGGACAAGCTGTGCTGAAAACCTCAGACGACTGAGGAATGGTAAGATTGAAACAGTGTAAAAAGTGCACCACTTGTGCTCATGTCACATACAGCCCTTGTGCATTGAAATGTCAGAGGCAAAATGGAGCCAGCAGTGAATTTGACTTTTAAAAGCATAAAAATCAAGCCTGTGAGGAACGCCCAAGGTAGAGCTCCTTTCAGAAAAGTGTCACTTTTCCTCTCCGTACGAAAGAATAATACCTGAAGGCGGCCTTGGACAAGATTCTCAAACGATACAAAAAGGTCTGACAAAAATAAGAAGTGCCGCAAGCACAGGAAGGTCGAAAATGTTGTACTGCATGCTTTTGGACTAAATCAGGGGTTGTCAACTGGAGAACCGTGGTGCAGCAAAGTATTTCAGCTGATCAAACCGGGCTTCTTCAGCAGATCCTCTCCCACAGCCAATCACCTGAATGTATGCAAATTAATATGTAAATCAGCTCATCAAGAAAGAAAAGAATTTAAACAGACTTTCCCTGATTTTTTTTAGTCTATTTTATTTCTTCTCTGGTCTGATTAGTGAAGTGGAGACATGGCTAGTTAAGTGAAAAGTTAAAGACAAAAACTGATTGTTTCAAAAAATATCCACTTCAGACTGTCCTTTGTATGCGGTAAATTTATGAACTATATTCTCAGTGGTTAAGTGTTAAAAGGTGCCTGCTGTCCCCATACAGCCAACTTAGCTGCTTATCCGAACCTAGCATAAAATTTTTTCTACATTTGGACCTTTACAAATACCTTCAGAGTAAATAGTCTGACAGATACCAGTAATGACTCATCTTTCTTCATGCTCTAATGCCTTCCCGTGCTGGGTTCATTGATCTCTTCTAATCTCGGGTGTACGTAGTAGAAGATTCTATGCAAATATGATGTTTGACTTGCGTGCTCATATCCCCTGTCCAAATCCTTTG
Organism: Chrysichthys cranchii; assembly: GCA_030068335.1. Taxonomy (NCBI): domain Eukaryota; kingdom Metazoa; phylum Chordata; class Actinopteri; order Siluriformes; family Claroteidae; genus Chrysichthys; species Chrysichthys cranchii. Next base: position 5,738,004 of record JAQMCW010000012.1, read on the forward strand.
CACTCAACATGACAGTGTTGAGTGAAGGCATACAAAAGTATGAGCTCGTCCCGTGATGTGTATTCTGTGCAGTGTGACTGACTCCAAGAGTGCACGTGGAAGGAATCCTGAGGAGGAAGACGTTCCTGAGACCATGTTTTTGCTGCATCTGTGACCTCTGCTCGATAACGTCATCAAGCAGAGGTCACAGAGAAGATGCAGGCTGATTAAATCCTTTCTTCCACTGACAAGGTTTCAGTGCTGCTTCAGAGAACCAGCAAATTGGTGCTAAGAACTACTGTGAGAACTTTATCTAACATCTATGCATGACACAAAGATGTCACAACAGAGCACACCTACGAGCACAACAACGAACACTTCTTACTGCTTTTAGCTCTTTGCTCTGAACCTTTGTTCACAGCAGCAAGCAGCAAAGCAAGAAGCAACCATTTACTTTCCACGTACGTGCATGACACAAAGTTGTGTTTTCAGCACGACGAGCGACATTTACCTCAAGATTTTCATTCAATTGTATTCAATTATATGTAAATTAGGTATGATGCAAAGCGAAGCAACAAATCCAAACGACTGCCTCGACTGAATCCTGTAGCGTACGTGATATGATATTTCTTCTGTTCGACTTATTTTTATTTCCTACTTACTGTGTGGTGCGCAAAAAGGTACGAATAAACATGGTCCCATCTTGTTGTGTACAACCACTCATTAAATGTGCATCAAGACGTTACAAAGTAAAATAAAGCTGGGAAGGAAGTAGCAGAGATCACTCTAGTCAGCAAGCACAGCAAGCAGAGCTAGTTTGCTTTGCTAATCTGACAACAAATGTAGTATAAAGCCTATCACGTAACATGCAATTTAACAAACACATTTTCCAAAAAGTGATTTGCAGAAATTGTATAGTTAGCTGTAGACTGTACATTTTGTCTTCTAACATGTCTCAAGTATCAATCCTAGTGTTTGCTACACTCCCACAAGAGAAGCATTATATAATAGGTATTTGGCAGATGCCCTTATCCAGAGAAACTTACATTTATATGATTTTTTTTAATCCAAACTGAGCAGTTGAGGGTTAAGGGCCTTGCTCAAGGGCCCAGCAGTGGCAGCTTGTTGGTGCTTGGATTTGAAACCATGACCTTCCATTCAGACCTCCAATCTCTCACCCACAGAGATACCACTGCAAATTGTTGGGTAAACGCATTGGATGAACATTTCCTGTTTTATTAATTAACTGCAGCTTCCTGCCAAAAAGTTACTTCTTTCAGTAATCATGGTTCAAAGTCTCAATACATTTTTCCATGTCCAATGATGATGATGATGATAATAAAAAATGCGGTCATGGAATTCTCTCACCCACTGAATGACGCCTCCTCTTTCCAGAAAACTAGCATCCTGGCGTGGGAACAAACCAAATTTTCCAACTTGAGAACCATCTAATTTGTTCAGGAATAGACAGGACCAGCTTGTTGACCAAGTTTGCCCTGGATTTGGAACATAGCACCATCACTTTGCCAGTGGAAAATGGCTATTACTGAAGCCAAAATGAGAATTTCTGGGGGGAAAGGGACATTTCGGTACAGTTCCTGTGACTTTTCTTATTTATTTCAGACTTTTCCCTCTATCCCGCTCTCTCACTCTTGCACCCGTACGAAGGGACAGAAAGGCATCAACAATTTCTGGGGACACTGACAAGAATGTGTTTGCAATCCAGACATGTAATTATGTGGCATCAGTGGAAACTGAAGGGTCTCTCACACATTCACACACACACTGTCTCTCTACATGTGCTGGTAATGAGGGTCTGTTTCGCTCCTCTCCTCCTTTGCTACGCAGCTATTACTCTAAATTAGACAGGGAGGAACAAGGAAGAGAAGCAGAGAAAGAGTAAACACTTGTCTGACAGCCTCCTGATAGGGGTCATCCTCCACACACACTCACAAATTGGACAGAGGGCATCTTCTTATGCCCTGATTTTGGGCACTGACGGGAAAATTGCAGTATATGAGATTGCGCGCGCGCACGCACACACACACACACACAGATAATTGTGGAGTGTGAGAGAGAGAGAGTCTTGCTGGGAGGGATTAGGAGAAAGCCTGTCAAAGAGGAGGAAGAGGAAATCTTCTGTCTGCTCCCATCTCCTCTCTCAAATTACACATCTGCCAGCTGACACAGTGTGCGTGTGTGCATCATTTAGAAATGTGAAAGTATCAAGAAAGTTAGAATATATGAAACCCAGAATGGTAGAAACGTGGGTGTGTGACCTTGGGAAAGCTGTGTATGTGCGAATGTGAACAAGTGTGCACATGTTTACCTTTTTCTCCAGCTCTGTGGCCTTGGCCTCACTGATCTCTACTTTTGTCTTATCCACCATGTTATCTAGAGAGAGAGAGAGAGAGAGAGAGTGTGAGTGAGGTGTGTGCGTGTGCGTGTGTGTGTGCATGTGTGTCACATTTATCTGGCTGTGAGGATAAAGTGCCCTTCACTGTGATGAGTCTGTGTCTCCTCTGATTCGTGCTCTGATTACTGAGCAACCTAATTAAAACCCCATCCTTGGTTCTCTCTCTCACACACACACACACACACACACACACACACACACACACACACACCTTTTTCACAGTGAAAACTAAAACTCAATCTAAATTCAACCCCAACCATGTATAAAGAAATCAACCTAAGAAACCATAGAGGGATCCTAAAGGAATTTTCCAGAATAAACCCTATCTAACACATTTGCAGCGTGTGCGTGATTACCCTACACAAGAACTGACACGTTTCCCTGAACTGAGAAAAGAAAGAAAAATCTGTTTACCCAAAACTTCCTTTCCAAATACAGGGTTATGCCGTACAAGCATCAGCTTCTTCCTGATAAATCCCACAAGCCCTTCAGGAAAGTTACAGATGAAATGACTTTTTCACGTAATACCTCCAGTAATGAAAGCTGTAGTGCAGCACAATTATGGGAAGACATTCAATCATGTTTGGCTCATCATAAGACCTTGATTGTGGTCTTAACTACATACTACCTAAGCGCTATTTTGAAGGGATTACATTTTACATGGAGGTGGTGTGCAATGCAATAATGCCGGGAGTATCTCTGGGATTTTAATTCCGTCAGAAATTCGCCACGCCAGCAATCTGTTACTGCTTATTCATGGGCCTGGAAAGATAAGGTTGTATTTTACCTTCTACACACTGACCAGGAGAAAAAGCCCAAGGTAATACACACCGATCAGCCATAACGTTAAAACTACTCATAGGTGAAGTGAGTAACATTGATTCTCTCGTTAAAGTGGCGCCTGTCAAGCGTTGGGATACATTAGACAGCATATGAACACCCTGTTCTCAAAGTTCATGTGTTGGAAGCAGGAAAAATGGGTGAGCATAAGGATCTCAGTGACTCTGACAAAACAGGATGGCTGAACAGGTGGTCAGAGCATCTCCAAAACGGCAGGTGTTCTAGCATGTTCAGTGGTTAATGCATATCCAAAGTGGTCCAAGGAAGGACAGCCAGACAACTGGCAACAGGGTCATAGGTGCCCAAGGCTTACTGAGGCATATGGGGAGTGAAGGCTAGCCCGTTTGGTCTGATCCCACAAAAAACTGAAAAAGTTCATGCTGACAGGAAGGTGCTGTGTACGGGGCAGCGGTCGCTGCAGACCAGTCAGAGTGTCCATGCTGACCCCTGTCCACCACCAAACAATGGGCACGTGAGCATCAGAACTGGGCCATGGGGCAGTGGGAGAAGGGGGCCTTGTCTGATGAATCCCGTTTTCTTTTGCATCATGTGGACAGCCGGGTACGTGTGTGAAGTTTACCTGGGGAAAAGACAGCACCGACCTGCACTATGGCAAGAAGGCAAGCTGGAAGAGGCAGTGTGATGATCTGCGAAATGTTCTGCTGGGAAACCCTGAGTCCTGACATTCATGTGGGTGTTACTTTGACACACACCACTGGCCTAATCAGTGTAGCAGAACATGTAAACCCATACCGGTATTCCCTAGTGTCAGAGGCCTGTTTCAGCAGGATAATGTGCCCTGCAAGGTAGCAAAGAAATGTCCAGGAACGGTTCATGGTAGTGTTCAAGGCATTGACTCCAAATTCCCCAGATCTCAATCCTATCGAGCATGTGTAGGATGTGCTGGACAAACAAGTCCGATCTATGGAGGCCCCACCTCTTGACTTGCAGGACTTCTAGGATTTGCTGCTTACGTCTTTGCGCCAGATATCACATCACACCTTCAGAGGTCTCGTGGAGCTCATGTTTCGATGGGCCAGAGCCGTATTGGATATACAAGGGGGACCTACACAATATGAGATGGGTGGTTTTAATGTTACGGCTGATCTGCGTATATTGGTAAAGGTTCTATTATATCATTTGGGGAAAAGTGAATTTGTGCTTTCACTTAAGTGCAGGGACACTCCAGGAAGTGCTCTTTTCCACTGTCCCCCAACAAATCCAAACAAAAACTAGCCGATGGACAAGCTTAAAACACAGAACGAAATAAGCAAACAAACAAACAAATTATTAATAATAATAATAACAACTTGTGATTTAAACGGCCTTGTTAGAGAGTCAATATTTTCAGGGGTTTTAGGTAGGGTTGCACTGATACCGATACCAGTATCTTTGCTAAAATACTCGTACATAAATGGCCGATACCATGCACCGATACCAGTCCTATTTCACATCATCAAACTGATCACTTTACTAGGAAGGTGTGATTTGTTGTCGTACCTGACTTCAATGTCTAGGGGGAGACAATGAGCCAGAAAGTTAACAGAGATGCGATCAACAAGCTAGTGTGACTCAAGACCATGGAGCCTGGCTGTATGCTTAACTTAGGTACGTGCGTATCTATGCTAATCGCGGCGGCTAATCTGCACCCTAACTCTGCTTCGGACTTTTCTGGTTGTGCAATCACACCCCCCAGTAAAACCACTCCAACTGGCTGGGTTACTGGTTTTTCCGGTATTCACGTTGATGACGTGTTCAAGGACACGTAGCGGAAGAGGCGGACGCAAC
>JAQMCW010000012.1:5761117-5773393 GCA_030068335.1 Chrysichthys cranchii
GTCAGTGGAGTGGGGAAGAGACGTCGGCTTTTACTTCAGTTTGGGGCCAAACCAAAGTTCCAGCAACAAATTGAAACACAGATGTATAACTGGACTGTTGCTACTTGATGAATTCACTCTCGTGTATCAAACACCAAGCTACAACTGCACAAAAAATCATGGACTTGCATGCAAGCACGGACGTGTGTGTGGGGATAAAAGTAGTTCATATAAATGACCGCCGAGTTTGAATAACAGTAGGTAATTCGGTTTAACCAACTTTAGCCTTGCTCAGTACTATCTCAGGTGGTTATTCTCGATTTAGGGAAAAAAAAAAAACAAACAAACCAGGCCTAATTACGCAGCCTGAGTATTCATCCTTATTTAATCCCGCTTGGAATGGATTTAAATCTCTCTTTCTGAAGGTCCGGGAGGTGAGGGTGGACATGTCCTCAGTGGCCAACACACACCTGCTGTATTAAAATCACCTGCTGCTAACTTCCGCACGGATCCACAAACCGTAGTGAGCCAAACAAATCCACTAGATCTCTCGACACTACAGACTCTTCTGCACCAATAGGGCCACAAGGCTTCAGTTCAGATTTCCTCCTTGGCTTTTTCATAAATACATCTTATTTAAAACACCTTATGCAGAAAATTCTAATTAACCCCAAATACAAAAAAGACAAACGCACAAGTGGGAGTTTCACTTCTGTATTTAGGAGACAAATTGCATCCACTTTTCATGCTTGTTGCTCCATCCTTACTGTGTAGGCCTTCTGAAATGAGCGTCAATACTATTTAATGTGCAAAGGGCACGTCTTACTGCGAGTAGCACGACAGCTGAGAGTGTAAGCCGTAAACCTGTCTGGTGTCTAGTGTGTGTGCATGCATGTGTGTGTTTCTCCACCTGGCTACACCTTTTACTGTAATCACTAGGAAGTAACAGCCAAAACCAGAACATAACCACAGCATGACAATCTCAGACCTCTTCTCTGTCTCATCACGCTCCTTTCAGCTTCTTCACTTACTCACTCTTGTAACTTCAGCCGAGTTCACTGGGAATTACTTAACCAAACCACAAGGCAACACCCAACCTTATCAGTAACGGGACAAGAACCCGCTCAACACTAGGTCATTTTTCTTCTCTCCCTCCTTCACGCTGGATCTTGTCCTCTTTTCTCTCCGGCTGCTCTGAACACAGGCGTGCTCATGAAATTCATTTATTTTCATCTGTCCGAGTCCTAAACTCAGATGGTTTTATTTGTAGCAGATATTTTAGGCCAGAAGCTATGCTTAATACGTTTGAAAAGCCTAATTTGAGACGGCTCTCCATAAACACTGCTGTTTTCGTTATTTATAACCAGAATTCAGTCTATCAGCGACCTTTTCCATTTCAAAAAGCAACAAACTTTCAGATGGGTTAAACATAAGGCACACATAACAAAAATAAAGAATTATGCTTAAAAGGTCCACTGTGTAGGATTCAACCTGAATACCCCTCCCTTTCCAAGCGTGTATCTGAACGTACAAGCAGCCCTCAGGTGCCCGTAACGTACGCCAAGTACTTACGTTCACACTCTTGCTTTCTCTGCGCTAAATAATAAGTACGATCCTCCATTTTTTCAAAATGCGGGTTCTCAAACTAGTTAGCCAGCACTGTTAAACATCGACTCCTCTTCTTTTTCTTCCTTGACTTCTTTCTCCTTTCTTATCCCTCTAGTGCTGCCTTCCAGATTCACATTGCCACTTGGGGGAAAAAAAATGAAAAACACGGAAAGCGCTTTGAAAAGGTTTGTCCGTTCTGGGCTACGGTAATGGCGCAACATGGCATCTCTGTAGAGGTGGACCCACTCCCTATGTACATATGGGAAAGGGCTTGTTTAAAGCTTAAGGAAACGCAATGAGTCACAGTTACAGGTAGATCTAAACTAGTGAACACATACTTATGAACACTATATATATTGCATGTCTGCTAACAGATCCCCCTAAATTCTACATAGTGCACCTTTAAAATCACAGAAACCAACGTATAACCTGTTCATTAACCCCGGCAATATCTAAATACTCTTATGACGCATAATTTGACATTGGCAAAAAAGTTCACTCATATAGACTTCTAAAGACAGCGTCATGGGCACATCCTTGACTTCAGACTTGGTAAACTTTGGTACTGTTGAGAAAAAGAAGGGCAGAGAAAGAGATTGCAGCTCACAAGACAAGGTGATGTAAAACCAGGACTGCATGTGTCAGATAAAAGATCAGTGCACTTTTCCAAAAAAAAAAAATAAAAAAATTATATTTTATATATATATATATATATATATATATAAAATAAATTAAATAAGTTCCTATCTTTAATTATAAATGCATTGTTGACAGGTTAAAACTTTCATGTTCTCCCATCTCCTATAAAACCACAAGTGCACAAACATCCTGTCTACATCCTGACACACTTCTGAACAGACAATCTAGCAGCATTTAAAGTGATATAGTCTGTGCAGCGCTGTTTAATTCTCGACTCCGATTGGTCAGCAGATGTTGATTAATTTTCTAGAACAGCAGCTCTCATAGTAACGCTGCCTGGAAGGCAAATCACAGGCTTATATGAATGCACTATTTTAACACATTACTATTTCTACAGTAACAACTTACACAGGCACTTATATGATACACACTCCAAATATATGGATTTTTTTGTTTTTGTTTTTTGTTTTTTAAAAGCGTAATTTTGGACATGGAGAAGTTTTTCCTGCCATGGTAAAGTAGTCATGAAGACGGATTTGTGCTTTCTCTGTGCCCAGACAAGCCACTTGTTTACGAGGGGGCAAAAGATGTTTTAGCAATTTTCACTAATTGAAATTTTAGTCTCATTCAAAGTACTCTCCATGTGAATGGATGCACTTGTCCCAACGGTTTTCCCACTCCTGGAAACATTTTTGGAATTGCTGAAAAGGAGCATTCTCCAAGGGTCCAAACTGCTGCAGCGGTTTTTCTTTAAATTCCTTTCTTTAAATTTTTCCCATAGGCGGGAACAAGAAAAAGTCGCACGGATCAAGATCAGGCGAGTAGGGGGAGTGAGGGACAGCTGTCATCTCGTTTTCCGACAAAAACTGTTGGACACGGAGAGCGGTATGGGCTGGTGCGTGGCGCACAGACTCGCTGTTCTTTATGATCACCCATCACATAAATCACAGAACACGATAAACAAGCACTAAGAAAAAACAACACAGAACGCTGTACGAACAACACAGCGCAATGAAACCTGGCATGCTGCCACAAAACACTGTACCCATGCTATCCCTAGTGGTGAAATTTCCAACTCCATCTAGGCCGTGTGCCAGGTACATATTCTGGTTACTTTTGGGTACCCCCTCATAAATCTTATTTATGTCAAGAGAGACAAAAAAGAAAGGAGTTTGAAGGAACTGCTGTTTATAGCTGCTATGACAAACGATGACAGGAACTGAATTGTTTCATGGATGTGCTACTACGTTTAACTAACCTTTAGTGATAAAGTCTTTCATTCTTTCTGAAAAAAAAAAATAAAAATGCTAGTATTGGACATTGCTGCTGTTCATGTCTGACCACATCACACAACCCTGCTGTTTGATTATTTGCCTATAAACAGCACACCCTCTTACGACACTCCCAGGTTTGATTTTTCGATGTCAGTAGTCAGAACGACTTTGATCATAAATTCAAAAAGAATTTCTAAAATGTACACATATGTTGGAGAAAGACAGAGTACAGAACACAAAAGGATGTGCTGAGTAAACAACCACACCTGAACTTTGCCCTTGAATGGGGGGGTGGGGGGGTGGGGGGGGAATCATAGCCTCGAGCCCTGTGTGTATGTGTGTGTGTGTAGAAACCATAACCTGTTGTCCATGATGCTTCCAAAAGCACACAGTCGTCATATGAGTTTCCACACCGCACCACCCACGTCTCCTCCGCCAGTGAGCTTAACTTGTACGTCTGACCGTCACAGCCGATAAACCACTCTCGCTCGACTGAAGCGTCTGGACACTCGTGTCCCTCTGACTGCACCTTTCCTAAACCATTGTATTCATTTCCAACTTAATACACAGTCACGTATTTAAAATCAACGCTGTTAGTTTCCACTTGCTAGAACAGGTCATAAAGTGACTTTCAGTCGGTGCACTACTCCTTCAGGGTTTTCACTCAACAGCTGCATCTTCCTTCTCTTCCAACCTTCTTTTTTTTCCTCCATTAACGTCCCTTCAATCACGCACCGCGCTGATCCCAGAGTGAAGCCTGACCGTGACAGAGACTGATTACTAAACCAACACCATAAAACATCCCTGGCTGCCACCCAAAAGCTCTGCAACAACAGAGCTGCACCCGTGCTGGATTTTTCATGAGGATCTGGCATTAAATTCTGAAAATTCACATGATGTAGGTTTTTTGTTCAGGACTAAACAGGACACTGAGGTGAATGCGCCTCTGTGAGGGCTGCGCTCGGCTTCATGCTGAAATGATGTGAGTGACGCAAGTCATGTTGTACAAAAGTCGGTCTCTGTCCACTAACTTTGCTGGTCGAGCAACATTACAAGCGTGCTGATGCTCTCCAATTTCAAAATGGTTACTGAAGAAGTGTTAGTGACACCAAAACGAAAACAGAACATGCCCCTCCTGTGTCCAAAACGGCACTTAGTCGATATTAATATATCTTATTAAAAGAGCAGCCATGCTGATATTCACTACAACACTGGGGGACAGGACGTGCCCCAATTCTGGTTCACCTTCCCTTATTACATTTGAAAATCCATCATCACTTACAGTTACAAAAGTATGAGAGATTTATGAAGCACAAGCGTATGGACTCCAGCTGTTCAAACCTTTGCTTTGAGCAAGCGCACCTTTCTAAATTTATTCAAGGATGACTGCAATTTCATGACGATATATTTAGCACTTACCCCCATGCACGTGATGGTTCCAATGCATGGGTCCGCCTTGCTCTGCTCTGCTTGTGTTTACAGTGAAATGATCCTGTTCCTGAGCACGCCTGAGCTTACAGAATTATTGTTATAGTTAAGTCATGTTAAGTATGACCACTTTCAAGAATAGAAAAGACCTGGGTCCCATCAAATCATCGACAGCGCATTCCCGCTAACAGAGTAATGCACTCTGCACGTATGAAGCACGAGGCTCGGCTTATGGAGAGCAGGCCTCTCTGTTATACTGTAAACCGTGTAAACACTGAGTCACACAGGAAGTTCACTTTGCACCTTCGCTACCTGCCTATATCAGTCTGCTACCACCCACAGGATTAGGGATGAAGCAGGACAGAGTATGCGTATGCGTGATTCTTGCCAAGCAGGTTTAATCAGTGACCTCTGTCTCATGTCTACTCTCAGACAGGAAACACATCTGGGTCAGAATTTCTTCGAAGCCTCTCAGACGAGTACTTAAGACCGTAAATCTCTTCAGTTAAAGCTGGGAGTAAAAAGGTACTGTAAAAGGTTTCTGATCTCTCAACTCTGAGCGAGGAGTAGGAGTTAATCCTAGGAGTAAATCTTGAAGTACAGGAAGTTCGACAGTTGTGTCGACGTTAATCGGGTAACCACATCCCATTTCCGCAGTCAGAGCCAATATGCTACGCAGTCACACACCACATGCAGGCAGCCATGTCTCCTCAAGCAAAAAATAGTTATGGGAAGTTTTAAAAAAATAATAACTCAAATTGAATAAGCTACAGTGTCACTGAAAACGAACTGAACATCAGTTCCGTCATATCCAGTTACAGTGTCTCCATATTTCGCATGGGGTTTTTGTGTTTGGATGAGTTTTTTTTTTTTTTTTGCCAGTTTTGCCTGTTTAAAAATTGTTATCTCTTCAAAATACCAACCGTGCAGCTGAGGGGAAGAAAAACTGGGCGAAAATAAAAAGCAGATCCTAGTTCAATCCGAGTACTTCGGAGGAGAAAACAGTTTGCATCATTAGGGCGTTAACGTGGTGCTGGGTGCTGTCACATCGTAGAAACACTTAAAAGTTCATTTCTCTAAATCCCCCCCACCCACACACATATTCTCATCATATGGAGTAGAAACTTCACGATGCTCTCCTTGACAGATTTATTTATTCGTTGATTAGTCGTTCCAGCAGGCGAATAAATGCGGAGCAATCAGCCAAGAACATCATCATAACAAAATGAGCGTTTACTCATACACTTATCGTTCCTTCAAATGAACAGAGCAGCCAGATGACCATGACCACATGCAGAGCGTCTGAAATAGCCATGCCTCGGATTAACGCAGTGCTCCTTAAAGCGCTGCTGGAAATATTTGATTCTTGATAAATTATATGATTTATAAAAGTGCAATACATAATATCTCTCTCGCTCGTTCTCTCACAAAAACCTGATGTCAGCTCTAAACTACTGCACAACAATTCACACCGTACAGTCCAGAGAAAGTTGAAATATGCAGGGGTGTGTTGGTGATGGTAACACCCTAAAAGCTGTGACTAACACATGACTGTTCTGGCCAATCCCAGCATTGTTCTCAGCATTATGAACAAGACACCTGTACACATTAACTACAGAGTACAATCAGTCATTCAGTGATTCACTAAATACACACACATGCGCGCACACACACACACACACACACGAGGGAATATCAAAAAGTTAAGGCAAAATGTATTTAACGGCTTTAACAGACGTAACTGCGAGTCACTATTCCACTTAGTCCCCATGCAGGACAACACATTCGTTGTATCGTTCAACTCACATCTGTATTCCCACACCGAAGACGTTTTTCGACTGCTCCCAAAGCAAGGTGAACACCGTGTTCTTTACTACATCATCAGAGGGGAATCTGCGACCGCACACCGCCTCCTTCAGTGGACCCGAAGATGTGATAATGTCTCAACACCAGATCCGGACTGTAGGGAGGACGTGGAAGACATGCGAACCCGAGCCATTGCGCAGTCTCTACTGCTGCTGTATGAGGACGTGCATCGGCATGGTGCAGCAAGACTGTTTTGGACAGCATTCCTCTTCTTTTGTTGTGAATTGCAGCATTTTGCCACAAAACAAATGAATTAAGAAAATTAAGCTGATTTGGCAGCAATGCACAGTCATTTGCACTGATCACTGTTCTTCCATGTGTTCCATCTGTTTGTCATGGTAAGGTTGATGTTTGCATAACTGCCCTTTGTACTCAGACCTAAAGCCAGCTATTAGCTACCATACAGACCATTCGCAGGATGAAGTCTTGGGCTGTTTGAATCGTTAACCACCGAGCTGGAGAGCAACATATTCTCTTCCTCAGCTCAAAATACAACAACGTTTCTAATGGTTGTATAATTAGTAACCAGTATAAAGCAGATTTATGTCCTGGCCAGTGCTCGGTGTAAATTACGGTCATGAAAGCTTGGAATGTTGGAAGCATCTCCTAGCCAGCTATCGCCGCCCTATGGCTGGCAGACAGCGTTGACGATGATGATGAAGCAGATTTGAGACCGATCCATACCCACATATAACCACATCAATAAGGTAATCATGAACTATTAAACACCAGGGAAGTGCTAGCATTAAAAAAAAAAAAAAAAAAAAAAAAAAAAAAAAACCCTATACTTCTGCAGAACTCAAAAGACCTCGCCAGAGGAAGACCTCGTCTTGGCTTTTTGAACAGCAAAATATTCCCATCAACATGTCCCGCATGTCAATACCATCAGTGAGAAGACTCATGAACTTAAAGATGGTTCAATACATTATCCATGAGGTCTATAAATTAAATATAGAGGTTAAACTGAGCCAGCAGCTGTCACTAACATTTAGTCGATACAGCCTCGGGAGCTGTGCTGTCTACCGTGAGCGCTAAAGACTCGCCACTTTCAGCTCATATCAAATCCTCAGCTCTGTACAGCACACACAGCGACTAAAGATGTACGATATTAACTGACAGAAATTCATCAGCCTGAGACACACAGCTCTCTGGGTTTACTTTGGAACCGATTTTCCTTTCCGAATATCCAGAATAAAAGCCATGCATATTTAAATTGTATGTGGAAATTTTGAGCCAGTTTATAGCTCCATTATCTTCAACTAGTCTATTGTCTTGCGTAGGCTTTAAATAGACCGATACGTAACTTTATTATCTTGCACAAGCAGTCTGTACTGTAAGGCTAAGCTGCTCAAAAGCCACCCAAACACTCACCAGACTTTCATTTTCTGCTTTCTGAGTTTTACAGCCCTTGACAGATGGAATTTGGCCCTGATGTACAGGACGGCTCACGTCACAAAAGAACCTGATACAAATAAATACGTGGCTTGTGTGTGGGTCGCTAGTACGCTGCAAAAATGAACTCCATTAAATTATTGGCACATTGGTCTATTTTCGTTTCGGTTAACGACCAGTGGGATTCAGGCCTCAGTACACCCCTGCCTAAAGAGAAAGCTGCAGTGGCATTTTAGTCCTTGATGCCAAGCATAGACTAGAAGATTTTGAAAAGACTTTTAAAAGGCTAAAAATCTGACACCCTCTCACATCTAAAGACAATGCGCTGTTAGTCACAGAGTCATCCCGGCCTTCAAGTGATTATCCATGATGTTGTAAAGACTGGGGACTTGCACGGTCACGACTTGCATGAGCCAAGGCTAAAGATAATACTAAACACAGCTAATGATCAAGATCATACTCCCATGATTAGAAATGAGAAATCGCTTGAAAAGTCATTTGGCGTAAGGTCGCATTAGCCTATCCGGCTCTCTCACCTCATCAGTACACTCTGCTCAACCACACCAGCACCCAAAGCTTCAGCCTTCAGGCTAATATTGCACTCAACATCTTTTAGCTCGCCAATCTCGTAGACAGTTAACGGTCCCAGTCTCTCCCACAACTCGCCACATCCTGGAACTTTGAGGCCAGTGTCTGCACCACTTCCACATTGGAGCTCTCATAAATAGGACACTGAAGTTCACAGTAAAAACGTGCATGAGAAAATAAGCTCTTGCGTTTTGGGATTTTAGAAGCAAAACCTGACAGTTACATTATACGTTTTACTGGAACTTGTTCATACTTTTTCCCCATTGTTCTTGTGCGAACAATGAAAACGATCCAGTCGGTGCAGCGCACAGCCGCAAATCTCTCAGTGGAACACCGAAATTAGCCAACCAACACCAGCATCAACACCACCTGCACATCATACATATTTCAATATTGAATCTATTTTAGGGTGAAGGTTTAACCTTAACGATATTTCCTCATCACCACCACCACCACCACCACCCAGCCATTTCAAGCCCTTTATATATATTACACTACTGTTCGGGAAACACAGGAAGCTAAAGTTCACAGCCTCGCCATGACCCATAATCATAATTGTATAACGTACAGAGAGGTATGGTCTTGGAAACGTGAAGTCAAAGGATTTCAAAAAATAAAGAAAGAAAGAAAGCTGTCCTTGCAATAACAGCTAAATGAGTTTTGCGTAGAGTTTATTCAGAAGTGTAATGGAAAACGCTAACTGCAATATAAACGGTGTGTGTATTATTTTTCCCCCGGCACACTAGTAAGAGGAAGCCTTCTCTGGTATTCCATTCGGCTAAGCCATGCAGGAAACATCTGCTTCACAAGCGGGCAGAAAGCTGGAGCGTGGATAATGTTTACAGCCCACAGCGGACAGGTTTCATGATTACACCATGTCAAATGCCAGGTGTGTTTGTGACTCTATGGTAACCTTTTGCTGGCTGAAGATCAGCTTTCTTCAGAAGAAGAGATGAGGAGATAGTGTAACAAGTCAAGCGCTGTCATCCAGAGGCTCGTCTCTGGTGGTGCAGCAGTTATTTTTACCCACGCCTGACTCACCGCTCCCAGCGGCTGACGTAATGGAATTCCCTCAAAATTCACCACAAATCTGATCTTGGATGGTTTACGCCTGACTCGGCCTGCATCTGGATGTGAAACTAAACCGAATTCATATACTTGCAGACTCTGTTCCAACTACCAGTACGGTGTTCAAATACAGTTTGGTGAGTTTTAAAGAACGATGGGGGGGGGATAGATAAATAAATAAATAAAGCAGGTTAAAGTTAATAAAGCATTCCACCGCCTCGTTATGATGAGTAAGCACACAGTCGGTCAGTTGGATCTGTAAATGTAAGACTTTCTCAGGATATGGAGGTCATAACATTGCGTCTCTTCCGCTTCCTTTCCCTCCTCGGACAGCTAGGTTCTCGGTCTGAACTCTAGTTCGTTGTGAGACACTTTTCAGCAAAGAGCGTGTCAAATGAATAAATGCAAACTTCAATGGAAATTAAGTGACAGCCCGTAAATTTAAAAGTGGAAGATTTGATATTAAAATTAGATCATTTTACTGCAGAAGCAGCACTTGGCAGTCAAACATACAAATTCTGTGATATCCTGCCTCAAAAAGTGCCAAACAGACTACCAGTTTGTTTTTTTCCCCAGTTATAGTTGCCTGAAGGATAAACAGGTTCAGAAAGATGATCATTTTGCATGTTGTGTAACCGAAGAAAGTAAAACCCTGTGTACTATTAAGCGTTTAACCATAACAGGCTTTTGAGGTGCTCTAGAGTGAAATATTCATCTCAATGATGCGATTAGGCTGGCAGGAGGAACTACGGTTCAGACAAATCCATGTTTTTGGAGAATCTGAGTTGAAAGAAAACAAACAAAAAAAAAACTTTTTTTGCAAGTACCATCCACACATTATTATTATTATTATTATTATTATTATTATTAATTATTGTGCATGCGTTAGCCTCCAGTCCACTCCAAACACTCTCAAATGTCATGCAAAAATATGTTAGGACTAACTGTTTATCATGGCTGTTGACCAGGTGGTAAGTTTATGATCTGTAATGTCTTATTTGATCTATGTTTGCCACTGAATCCACAGTGTTTATTATTCCACTCTCTTTCACAGGTGCCAGAATATGACTCAAGCTGTACTGCTCCTAAATCCACTGCAGGAACTTGTGAATAAGCCCTGGGAGTATACTCTGTATTCGAGTGCATCCTTACACAGAAAGACTGAAGAGCCACCCAAGAGAATATACACAGCACACGTGAGGGAAACATAAGCCAATGTATGCATTTGATCATTTACACTGCCTCTGTTTCTGAAGTGTGATTTTCAAGATCCGACAATGCAAAAAGTTGTGACTTTTTTTGTAAATACAGTCAACCATAATGCAATGCAGCAGGTCTGGAAGAAATGCACATGCATGACTAAGTAGTAGCCTGCACTAGTTACAACTAGTTAGGTCCATCATGACCTTTATCTTTACGTAGCCTACACTGAGTGAGAAACTATCCCGCTTAGCACATTAAGTTATATTTGCTGGATACCTCGACATTACGGTGCCACACTGCTGAACCTGTCAGCTCATTACAAATAGACAGAGTGAACTGCTGTAACGTCAGACATGCATTTGTTTATTATTCGATGCATTTATGTTTCATAGGGCTAATTAGCCTAAAATATCCCACAGAAGGCTAAATTCACCCTAAATTGCACGACATGTCCGACAAAGATGCAAGAAATCTTTCCCAGTGTGCGTGTGCAAAAGTCAACAATGCAGCTAGTATGTCTGTGTGCCTTAAATCGACTTGTTAATTTGAAACTCCTTTGTTTTTCTCAGTCGTCTGAAGAAGAAATGTGGTGGCAGTACTTCTCGGGTTTTTTTTTTTGGTGTGGATTTCTATTATACCTCACTTTGGGGCACTAAAAACTAGACCCCTACCTGTCTAAACTGCTGCACTGATTCCTACGGACTTCCATCTGTAAGGAAAGACGGCTGTCAGACAGGCGAAGGGAAAACGCCTCACAGTCGGCTCTGGTATAAATTAGCCTTTAGAGTGGCGGACTGGACCTCTCTTTCTAACTGACACACACTGAAGCGGTGATTTTGACCGCTGAAATTGCATCTTTTTTGAATAAAGCTCTCCAATGTTGTGGAGTTAACGGGGCAAACATTCATCTGCGAAATCCCCTGACAGTCACACGATCCAAAGCCAGCAATGAGGTAATCTGACTTCTCCATGTGCTGTTTGGTAGTTTTTTAACAACTGAAGAAGGATGTGTACAACACAAGTGGTGCACTCCTGCTGGCAGAATGGAAGACTGTATTTACTGCTGCATGACCGACCTCTACATGCCACTACTATATACATACAGAATCATACACCCAGTCATTTCTGTGGCACTTAACCAATACAAGTACAAAACACTTATATATATATATATATATATATATATATATATATATATATTTTTTTTTTTTTTTTTTTTTAAAATCACAAA
>JAQMCW010000012.1:5816833-5830409 GCA_030068335.1 Chrysichthys cranchii
AAAGATCGGCTCATGTGAATTGAAAGTCTATTAATTTTCATTTTATTCAATTTTAAAGAACGTCCCAACTTTTCTGGATTGTAATCGATTTAGGAATATAATATAATCGGAAACGATTAGGAATATTCACTGAGTGAAACCAAACAAAACAGAAAACCCACCACGTATGCAGTGGTGACAACTGAACCATAAATTTTCTATTCATTACAAATCAAACTGTGCTTTTTTTTTAGTTTTTGCAAATATGCCAGGTAAATGAAATAAATCCATGCTTAATTTCCCCACAGTGTAGTGCACCATGAGGGAAATCACTCCAACAGAAGGTGTGGGAGAGAGAGGCCACTAAGCCTTGTCCATCCCTGGCTCCATCAGGACGAGACTTGTGAGCTTTAAATTTGAAATGACCCTAATGACAGGCCAGAGACAGCACAATCAAGAGGGAAAAATAACCTGTCAAAAGATGTCTAAAGATGTCTGCCTAAAGAATTCCCTGCCCAAGTGATTTCTGAAGATATTCTACAGTAAAACTAATGGATTTAGGGGCTTGCAAAGAAGTCTATAAAATGGACTATGTCAAAAAAAAGGTGACATATGACATGGTCATAATAGCCGTGGTCTGTAAAGTGACATCCCCTGCTGCATTACTTGCCAGGCAGAAAAAACCCACCAGCACAGAAGTCAATTTGCTGTCGCGCCAAAATTCTGCTGGAGAATTGCACACGTCTGTAAAGTTGCAGTGAGAACACACCCACAATCTGTCATATTATACAGAGGAAAGCGGCAGCGCACACACACGCCTATAGATAGACACACACACACACACACCCCTACAGACACAAAGTCATGACGAAGACAAGAGAAGTTACACAGAAAGGAAAAAAAAAATCACAATTCAAATCTTTTTATTTATTTATTTAATTACATATGCATATCTACAATCTAAAATCAACCAAACAAATTATTTATTCCTACTTTTCCACTTAGGGTTGAAAATCTTACAATATTTCAATACTAGTGAAAAATACAGTTTCTGAACCTCAGGACATAAATGATAATTTACTTCTTGAAACGATTAACTGAAAAGATTTAGAGTTTGAATGTATTGGTGTATGACACACACACACATATATACACACATACACACACACACATACGCACACACACACGCTATGACGCGCTTTTACTACCAAAAGTCAAGAGCACAGTGTCAACAGGATTTCTTCATGTACACACAGATTTAATAAAAAAAAGGTATACACTTGAATCTGTCTGGCTTGCCCAAGGATTTGAATTGTTTACTGTCAAATCCACATGCCAAAAATAATGCAGCTCAAATGGTCTCTCCTCAGAGTGTGTACACGCGCCCAGCTCTGTCGCCAAGCTTTTTACGTTTTTACGTTACAATGACCAACTGTCTGACAAATATGGTGGGCTGGATCACGCACGTGACCTTATTGATTTGGAAAACGCGTGCATGTGAGTCATTTCGTTGCAGAGATCCGTTCACACTAAAGATGCCTCATAAATGGGAGTGTGACTCACCAAGGCAGTCAGATGGCTCTCGTATTGTCTGTGCAATCATACTGGCAAAGCCTATTAATCAGTAAGACAGGTTAGGCTTATTTTTTTATTTATTTTGAATAAATTGAGTAGTGCTGATGTGATTTCCTCAGTAGAGAGTAAACAGGCCAGAAAGTTTTTTTTGTCTGTAAAACGAGTCAAATCCCATTTGTTTCTGAATGGCTTATTTAGACATTTGGAATAGCATATCTTAATATTATTATATTCTCACTTTAGATAGGAAACACTGAATCCAATCCCTAAATTTGCAACTTTAATGCTGTTATATGTGCATGTCAAACCCACTTATGTTCTAGCTGACCTGACTGCCAAGCTTTCCTGGGAATTTTAATACAGTTACATGGAAAAACAGCTATATAATACATAGGAATAAAAAAGTTTAGCACCCATTCAGGAAGCTTACTTTGTAAGAATTTATTTGCTTACTGGGTGATTTGATATCAAGTGTTATTATCTTGATTTTTTGGCATGTAATAAATTAGAGAGCTGATATTAATTATAAACCCAGTTCTGCAACATGGCTTTTAATCAGTGTAGCAGATGAAGTCTAAAGACACCAAAGATACTAGGCATAGGATAAAATGCTAGTTGAGAAATTTAGAGTTGGGAAATTAGCATGTCAGGCCAACATCATGCCAAGGTTATGGGATCAAAAATAAATAAATAAATAAATAGATAGATAGATAAATAAAAATCACATGCAGCTTTCCATTTGTGTGATGAAATGTTTTGCCACATGTGTTCACAGGGAAAAAAAAAGTGAAGGTACATTTTGTGTTCTGCTCTGTGCGCCATGTGACTATTATGCGACGATGCATGAAAAATAAACCTTGACGTGAAACTAAATTTATGGTGTGGAAGAAAAAATAGAGATGTCCACAAAGTGTGAAAAAAAAATGTGTGAAACTTAACAAGTGTCTAAAAACCATATGTGTAAAATATACAAGAGAAGTTCATGTGACTTTTTGTAAATAATGGAGTGGGAGGGACTTCTGTTCAGTGTTCGCAATTAATGGAAATATGTGAGTGTAGGGACAACCTGACTTTGATTTTCAACCTCATTTTAATTGGTGAGCTTTCACAGCATTATTGCCCTGCATCAGGTCTTAATAAAAGCGATCAAGTGATCTTCATTAGTGTGAACACAGGAGTCTCTGCCCTGAAACTGCCTACATGCTACATTTTCCTAATCAATACGTTCACATGTATGAATCATATTAGAACACCAACAAAACCAAACAAAACCTGTGATATTTGTTAAACAGTCCCCAATTGCTGTGCGGATAAAATGAACAAATGATCAGCGCAAACTTCAGTGTAGAGACGATTTGCTCGGGAGGCCAACAGCTGTGAGCTGTTTATGATGAGAGCAAGAAGGCGAATGAATACTGGATTTTCTTCAGGAGATGTGTAGGTGATATGCCCACGCACGCTGAAGTGCGCCGTTCAAAAACACATTACTGCTACATGGGACCTCATGGGAAAGTGGTTTAAACCTGACTTAAACAGAGAAGCTCAGAAAAAAATCTCATCATTTGAAAAACATATATATATATAAATAAAATGCATGTATGTATATAAATGTATGTATGTGTGTGTGTGTATATATATATACACACACACACACATTTATATACATACATACATATACATATATATTTATTTATTACACACCCATTAACTATTATTTAATGAGTGCTAAGTGTCTGACCAAAATTGTGTGTGCATATCAGGTTCCATAATGACTGACAGCAGTAACAAAGCATGTATAAATACAGACAGACAGACAGAAGGGGATGGTTTTTACACAGGTTGCTATTCAGACAAGTTGCATGGCATGTCTGATGCATTTTATAAAGTGAAAAAGAAAAAAGGTACTGTAAAGATCTTGGCTTGTGTACATGTGACTGCTACATGGTTTAAAATGCTCCCTGATAAGCAGAGCATTGTATTGCAACTGTGCAGAAGCACCACTCTTGTCACATCTGGTTTATAATAGTGAAAAATAAGTTTAATGTCTTCTCATTTAACTGCCTACTAATCGATTATGGTGGCACGCTTTGTGGCCGAAGCCTGGCAATATAACATCGATTTTGTGGATAACGTTTTTCCGTTTGAGATGGAAAATGAGAGCAGCAGAAACATGTGAAAACGTAAAGGACAGATTAAAAAACTGCGCTCTTGACTTCTAGTGGCAAAATAGCGGCATGATACACACCCATCACAGATACAGTTAAAAAAAAATCCATGGTTGAAGTCAAAGTAGCAGGACAAAATTAACAAGAATGCCATAAGTATTAAAAGGCTGAGAATAATCTTTGTGCTGAGTTAATTAGACAGCCTATTAAAGATACGTGTAGAAGAGACGTGCTGTGACAGTTCATGACTTTCAGAATAATAGTTTGAGATATATATGTATATATATATATATATATATATATATATATATATATCACACACACACACACACACACAAACTAAAACACGTTATCAAGTGAGATATTTCTTTTCTACTAGCTACAAATCCCTAGAAATGTCACAGTGGTTCCCCTCCCACTCCGTTTTAAATCACGCAGCCAAACATGAACAAATTATTCGCAGTACGATGTCCCAGCATGTGCTCGGTTTCTACTTTTCTAGGTTTCTTTTCTCTCACCTCTCGTGGTGTAATTCTGCTCGTGTCTCACAGTCCTTTCATAATTAGACCACAATTATGTTAGATTTTTTTAAAATAAACTTATGTGACATGTAAATCACATGACAGAATCCATGTAAAAGAGACAGATACAACCCTCTGGGTGCAGGCCACTGGAAAATTAGCTACATAATCAATTCACCTTTCACAGATAAAATGGGCCCAAGTGAAATTACTGGCCCCCTGATTTGGGAAGTGAAATCAACTTGTTCACAGTGTAGAGAAAATCTTAGATTTGACCATAAAAGGAAAACAACTTCATAGACTTTTAACCTCTCAAATAGAGCTATCTGTATAGAAAGCATGAGCTACAATGGCAGGTTCATTGAATTACTATCTTAAAAAGTTTAAAACTGATCAAAGTTTTAAAAAGTGAAAATGTTTTCTATACTGGCCGTCTTAAATAAGTGCTTTTCTTTTGCTCCATTACCAACACCTGGCTCACGGCTTGATAATCAATCATGTGTCTATTTTTTTTCAGGATGAAGTTTGAGTTATGAGTTTACTGCAGCTATGCTGGTTTGTAATTATATAAATCATTTTGGTCAGGTAGCCTTGTTTGTATTCCTTGTATTTCAAATGAACACAATACAGAATATCAGCAAACCTACATTTTATTCACATTGTGTTATTTAGCATTTAGCTTAGTAATCAGAATTATGATAGGACACTATGGGTTGAAACGTTCATTTATAATCATTATGTTGATAAAATACCATGATTTATAGTTATATTCCTTAATTGAAATATTTGATAACCCTTCTTTTTACAGTCCACTAATTAATAAGTACTCACCCAGTACAAATATGGGAAATTATAATATAGTATTTGGTCATTTCCATACGTAATAATTAGGCAGGTAAATACTGAGAAACTCCAGCTTAAATACTAAGAAAACTCTCCATTACTGTATGCATCCTCTGTATTTACCTACTTATTACCTGTGGCTATTACCCAATAATATAATATACTTTATCACATATTTACTAGGTAAAGACTTAGTAATAAAGGGACTGTAAAAGGCAGCGTTGCCGAATATCATAATGCTAATAGTTTAGTGTACTAATAATCCTTTGCACTGTACAGTATGTTCACATTCTGTGTTGAGTTTTGATCCTCTTATTCATTTAATTTGTCTGTCAGTGCTATGAAATGGCATTATATTAAGTCACTTAGAATCACACAGACTCTGAAAAAGTCGCAGCATGTTGTAGGGTTCCTTGTTGCTGGGGTGGTACTCTCAAGAGTACATCTATTGTATTTTAATATGTTTTACAGTTATCATTTACATGGAAACTCGGATAGCTTGTACCTTTAGAATTGTTTTCAGGTTCATACATAGACTATGATTAGTTTTAATAAGAGTAAAGCTATAAATGTACACCACATGCACCTTTCTAGGTAAAATATACACACGAAAAGCACAAAATGTATGGGCACAGGAACTAGCGAGACAAAAAATAAATGGTACAGTTTAGTTCGCTTTCTTCTGAGAATGTATCTGGCTTAAAGAAACACATTTCAACTCAATAAACGGGTATTGCAGTGAGCAGATTAAAGCATCTGGTTTAAATGAGCTATCTATTTTAACTTCATTAACTGCAAATACCTATGTGGTTGAATGTGAAAGCAGTTAATTCCTGATTAAATCCTGTACATTCATACACAATCAGGTAATTAATCAGTTAATCGGTGTTAAAATAAACACAGTTAAATTGTGAAATGTTGCTAGCTCTAATTTAGCTTCAGAACAAGCTTGTTACTTAGCATGTCCATGTTTTGGCTAAAGTGCTACAGGATAGTTGGTTGCTAAAAGTGAAAATTGCAATGCTCAGGAGGCATGCTAGTCACGATTTAGCCTGGCTAATTCTAGGAAACCCAGATATTACAACTCATATAACAGCATCACAAAACATAGATTAGCCTTTTGGCAATAATTGTACTGTGATGATAGTATACTGAATAGTTCTACATGAGCTTTTCCAGACTTATTTTCTTCAACTGTAGCCCTTACTATCTCAAATCAAAATATAGGCAAGGGTGCACCACAGAGAGAGACATTAAATAAAAGTGCCATTTGTATGTTACTGATGTGTGCAAAATATTTTGTCAAGTTGTATGCGAGTATTGATATTAGTTATCGTTAGGTTAATTGTGTCATGACGGTGCCGGAGTGTGCTCTTGGGACTCACAGTTTTTGTTTTCACTGATCACCAAACTACACTTCCCATCAGCTCCTGCACCTCTTGTGCCCTTACTTGTTTGCACCTGTTTTGAGTTTAGTTTGTTTCAGGCACGCTACTTAAGTTACTATTTTATCCTTAGTTTCTTTGTGAAGCATTAGCATTATTCACAGTTAATGCCAGGCCATTGTTTCGTATGCCATAGCCCATGATATAGCCTTTGTTTATTCTGTTTGCCAAGTGCGTTTGACCTGCCATGCCTTTAACTTGTGTTTTGGACTTTGTTGGTCTGTTTTTATTTTTTAAATAAAGTTTCCCTGCACTTACATCCATTGACTGCCTGCCTACCTGACAAACTGTCTGGTATCCAAACAAAAGTTTTAATGTGCATTTTAAAAATTTTTTACTTGTAAAAAGAAAGATTGGCCACTACATTAAAGTTACTGCAACCGACCTGTATTTTAAAATGTTCCTGGCTGCGCTCCTGCACTGAAGTGGGAAGGGTTTAGGACCTCCATCTTAACTGAACTGAACTAGAGCCAGAGACAGAGGATAAAATCTAAACAGCCCACAGTTTGAAATGTAGTGTTACTACTACAAGTGCTGAGGTCTTGTAGATGCACTGCACTCCTCTACAGCTCAAGCACAAGTAAATAAGGAAAATAATGCTACTTATTACTGTTTATGTAGCTACAGTTAAAGGAAATCTAATAATCTAGACTTATGACAATATCTAGCAAAAACCAGACTGGTCCAGAATGTAAGAAATACTTTACAAATCAAATCATATTTTATTGAATTCCTTTCAATGAATTGTTCTGCATTGAAGTGTCTATGTGCGAATACATTTAGAGGTGAAATTTCCCCATCAGGCTAAATTTGGGTCAAATTTTAATCTGCATCATAAACTAAAATACTAAAGGTTTGTTGATCTGAAAAGAAAAAGTCGTGCTAATGTTCCACTTTATATAATTATTTCTAACTTGGCTATCAATTATTTTGTTAAGAAAAAAAGAAAAAGAAAGCAGTGATGTGGTATAGAGCTACTTTTCTTTTTTTTTTTTATAGCTTATGCTCGACTTAGCTAGCGTGCTAGAAAATAAATTTGAAAGCCAACAAATTTCTTGTACAAAAATACAAAATTTGCTGAATAAAATACAACAAATATGTATCAAACTTTGTGTTTATGCCGTATAGAACTTGATGCAGTGTCCGAAATGGATTTTGGAAAAGCTGAAGCATGTTTGTGAAGCTCTTAAAACGAGAATTAATCCTTGGACTTTAGAAAACGCTGAGTAATGGCTAAATCTCTAACTGCAGGATTTTTTTTTTCCTTGTCCAGTCTCTCCGTGGTCTCCAAATGAGCGCACACTATCATTTGGATTCCTTTTCACAGGTATATAAATGAAGAATTTTCAAAGGTTGTAAAGTTTTACAAACCATGTACACAGCTGATGCAGATTCTGAAATCAAAATAATATGAATAATTCAGATCAGTGAAGATATTTGGAAGTAAACATGGATCCGATTCAGACTGATACAGAATCAGTCTAAATATTTCAAACCAAGTCCATCACTATTCTAAAGTCCTAATTGTAATGAAACATTATATCCTCGATATCCTTTATATCCCTGATTCGGGTTTAAACTACATCAATAAAAAGCAAATAACAGATTTTATCAGCGTACTGTATCTACAGAGGATTAGTGTGTCCAGAGGGAAAAGAAGACAAGCACAGATGAGCAAAGAGAGAGGAGAGGAAAGATGCATACTGGATATGGACAGAGCTGAGGAAGGCGGATCCACAGCTCTGATCCTCCTTCACATCGTGTTGTCCTCTATGTGCCCCGTAACTCTGAAAGAGCGCTCAAATCCTAATTTGAGCAAAATCCTGAAAACAAAGCTAACATTTTTTCCAATGCAAAGAACCCAGCCTCTGTTCTCTGAAATACCTCATTAAAAGCTATTCGAATCTTAGTACATAAACCATAATAATCTCATTACTGGAGACAGGCTCACTCTGAAGTTCCTACTAAACACCACTCATTATTCTGGACTTATTGGGGCCCTCATATCCATTTTCTCCTCTGTATTAATACTTGACAATAATGACTGAAGCCTACTTCACGCCAGATGCTCTAATGTTCTCACTGAAATGGCTGAAGAAAAGAAATGAGCTAAAAACCACTTGCGTTAGCCTTTAGAAATTTAAACCTGATTAGCATGTATACGCAAAGAACACAATGTATACTCCTCAGTCACATCGGTGCTTAGTTTGTAGTTTAATTCCAGTCCAGGATTACTTTGGCTACAATAAATAACGAATAAACCATAACCAAACATGCTGTTGTAGGAGGATAATCAGTGATGAAGTGGTATGATGAGATTTAACCCAAAGGAGCATTAGTGTTGTTTTAGAAAAGCAGCATGGCCCGAAGTATTTATTAGCTCTTACTTCTGTTACAGAAAATGAATCAATACCTTCTGTCTGATCTGAGTCGAGACTTCAACAGCGCTGTGGTATAAATCTAAATAACTCGCAATTTCCTTTCTTCCATTCAGCAAAACCATTCATTATTAAGGCAAATCATGAGCGAAGTCTAAATAAAGGGATGAATTGAACATAGTATGACTGATTACTCATCATTCAGTTAAAAGATGCAGGTTTCACCATCGATTTTTTTCCCCCTCTAAATCCTCAATGACTGTAATTTGTCCATTTCTTTAAGGTGCAGAGCCCAATGTAGAGGAAATGGCTGGTTTTAGGCCCTGAAGTACACAATTCTCTTTGTAGCATGATTTTCTCAAGTGCAGTTGTCAGCTGTTGGTGATTGCTCAACTTTTTTTCTTGAGAAATGATGTGAAAGAGCTTGTTTTAGCCAATTAGAGTGCATTTTAAGATTGTGTGAATCGAGAATGGCTTGATTTGTACTCTCTTCCCTGCTCCCTTTCACTTCTCTTTCTCTCTCTCTCTCTCTCTCTCTCTCTCTCTGCCGTCTCCGTCCCTCAGGGCTGTTTTATGTCGTTCTTGGTGAACTTGTCGCTGAGTTGTTGAATGAGGTCGGCCAGTTCTCCAGTGGCTTGAGATTTCTCTTCCAGCAGCTCGTAACGCAGGCTGGAGATATCCTGCTTTATCTCCTTCAGCTCACCTGCAATACACAGACAGAGCAAAAAGCACATTATGTCCTCACACGCAATTACACTCAGACATGCACTCAAGCATATTAAATACAAACTGCAAACATACAAAGAGCCTGAATATCGTGCTGTACATGTGGACATGTGTGCCTAACAAATAAACCCACACACACACACCCACACCCACCCAACACATACACACTTTTATGGACATTTCAGTGCACACAGTGAATTCTATGCCACAGGAAGCTTTAATTTTCCGACAAGAAGGATTATAAATAAGTGCAAGTTTCTTCAGGGGCAATGTAAAAATGTCATTTTGTGCATTTTACGCAAGTATTATTTATTTATTTCAGTAGAAAACAACTGACGACCATATGTCTCTTTTTGTGGACAACAGATCTTCATCTTTAAAAAAAACCCCAAACAAACAAACAAAAAAAAAAACCCGAAACAAACAGAAAAAAGAAAAAAAAAAAAAAAAGAAAAAAAACCTAATTCGGATAAGACTTCTGTAAGTATACAAATATACAATATGTCCCAAAAAAGCATAACATAATAGCTTTGCTACCGCCCCCCCCACAAAGAAAAGTGACACACAAGATTAAAGCTATGCTATAATTCTATATGAGAATAATTTCATGTTACAAAATTCATTTTAGTCACTACATGGTACTGTGTTTTTCACTCAGTGATGCGATCTGTGCAAAATGTACTCGGTGCAGGAAAAATAACAACATCCAGTTAGCAGGACGTTTTCTGACCGTTACACCTCTAGGGATGACAGACAGACAGACAGACAGACAGACAGACAGACAGACAGACAGATAGATCTTTTATTAATCCCTTGGGAAGGTTCCTCTGGGAAATTTGGTTTCCAGTAGCAGAACACCGGCATCTTACATTTAAAAAGGGGGGGGTTTACAATGGGCTGTTGGGTCTTTCTGATTCTCTGGATCTTCGAAGAATACTTTTAGGTAAAGTTTGTAAATGTTCTTCCAACATTAAGAACGTCACACTAATAGTTTAACATTTGTCCTAATTGCATTGTGTTCTAATCCATTATTACAGCAAACGTACTTACAACATTTCGTATTAGTTCGTTTTGGAGCGTTCCAGCTAACAGAGGTGGTCACTAATGTTGTTTGGAATGTTGTAATGTCATTGTCATACAACAAATGTTGTAATGTTACTAGTGTAATGTTCAGGTGAGTATTAAACAGACTATACTGCTCCAAAACAAATTCTTCAATACTCTAATAATGTTGGGAAGCAAACCATTATTATAGAAGGAGCAACATTAGTTAGACGTAATTTTAACATAACTTTTGGAACGTTGTAGTCTGACCTTCTTACAACTCCACACTGAATGTTGTAACAACATCCGACATTTGTGAAATTGAACTAATGTCCTTCTGAAACAACGGCTTACTTCACAGTGTTATTAGAATATTGCAGATTAACGTAGTTTAGATTATATACACTATATCATTTGTGTGTTGTATTTTGGGTGTGTCTGTGCATTACAACAGACAGACACGCAAACCCACATGCATGCACACATGCACATTCACTCACTCACTCACTCACACACTCACACACTCACACACACCCACCAGCCAACTGACGTGCTAGTAATTGACACAGACATTTAAGCAAATGAGATTTTTACCTTCATTAACTTCATCATTCTCCCTGTCGACCTGCGCCTTTAGAACATACCTCTTTATAAGACGCTTCATAATCTTCTGTTAGAGAGAGAGAGAGAGAGAGAGAGAGAGAGAGACAGCAAGACAGATAGGCAGACAATGACAAAAGAGAGGGAGTGAGAAAAAGACAGAGAGACCGGGGAATTTTCTGTAAAGCCTATTCCTGCGTCTTTCTATTGTCAATGGTCTCAATACAGGATAACAGTGCAAGATATTTTTATCTTCTCGCAGTACATATTTTTTATCTTCTCCCCCCGTCCGAGGTAACACTGCTTTCTGCTTACTGTCCATCACTCCCTATGAAAGACCACTTTATAGCTTTTGTGTCCCGTCTGTCTAGGAACAATTGAATCTGACAAGAGCATTTACCTTTGAAAGAACATCTCATCGTCTCTCACACCACATGCTTACAAAAGACCGGGTTCCGGCTGTCACGTAAATCCCAGGTTTATCGTTTCTATCGTAACAGCTCCTTCGCAGGAACTTGAACGTCCCATGTTTCACCTTTAACGAAGGAGTCTCGAGTGTAAGTGCTTTGTAACAGTAAGTTTGTAAGTTTCCTACAAATGGAAAGTTTGCAGGACAGAGGAGCTGGCAATTTATAATCGTTGACAAATAACTGTCATAACGTAGAGGAATGTAACACACCGGGATGTGCTGTTGTTGGAAGATAATCAGCTTTGCGGTGCCAACAGTAATTCTGCTTCATGTTGGCCGTATCATCCCATTGCCAGCATGGATTATTTCCCTGTAACATCATCCCCCGTGGGGTTTTATTCCTGACATATCCACTGTGTATACTGTCTCCGACTCCCTATCTACTATTTAATTTGAGTCCATTTCCACGTTATAAAGTGAGAATATAAAAACTATAGGAGCCTCATCACTCACCAACACCACTACTGTCCATGTGCAGCCTCAGGACTTTAACAGATTTAATGCCCGCAGCTTGTTTTCATCAAATGAAGACTTTGTAAGAGTAAACGACTTTAAGTAGCGATGTTACTTCCTGACAAAACGCTATTGCAGAAGATGTGATTCTATAAAAAATGTAAAGTATATACTGTATATCCTGGACATCCTTTATACTCTTCTCTGTGTCCAGCCCTTTTCATTTCGTCTCTCTCCCTCTCTCTCTTTCTCTGACTTTGTCTGACTCTATTTCCTTTCCTCTTTGTTTGTCCGTCTCTCTCCCTCTTCGTGTTTTTCTTTGTCAGCCAGACTTTTTTCCCATTTCTCCATATCCCTCTTTTTCTCTGTTTTTCCTTCTGTCAGACTTTGTTCATCATTGCCTCCTTTTCCCTTTTCGTTCCTCTGTCCCTCTCTCTGTCTCCGTTAGCTTTTTTATGTCTCTTCCTCTTGCTCTTTCCTTTTCTCCTTTCCTTGTCTGTCTTTCCGTCTGTTGTCTACCTTTTTTTGTCTGTCTGTCTGTCAGACTTCATTCCTGTCTGTCCCACTCTGTATTCCTCTCTGTCCCTCACACTCTACATCTGTTTCTCCCTCTCCCTCCTTTCCTCCGTTTATCTCTCCATCTTTCTCGCTGTCTGGCTCTCTCTGTCTCCCTGTCTGGTTGTCAGTCTCGCTGGCTTTCTCTCTGTACCTGGTAGCGTGTGGGGTTTTTGATGGGTTTCTTCACTGTGCTGTCCTCTCTGATTCTGGAGTGAGCTCGGTATCGATCCAGCTGAAGAGAAAGCAAGGCAAGGGACAAAATGTTCAACAAGAAAAACATGCATTAAAAAGAAACCAAAACTTCCACAGTCTTTCTTTCAGTAACAATGGGCTGTCATCTTACATCTTACAGTCTGTGCTGCTTACAAAACCGGTTAACACTTTACCTAAGGGGTGAGGTAAGGGTTCATAGGACTGCGTTAACCTTTCATAAACAGTGTAACAAGCAAACGTTTATAAAGGCTTATTCCAACAGGCATCAGCTGTCATAAAGAATGTATTTGTCAGGTGACTGTATTTGTTGTCTGGCTGAGTTAAGTGACATTTTGTCATCAAGTAGTGAGGTCACAGAGGTCAAAGAGAGGCCCGACTGCTCTTGGAAACAAAATGAACGACTTCCTCTTCTCCCATTAATGTTTTAGAGTTCATGCACCCCAAACAATTATCCAGTCATCCCTTGATAAAGTGTGTTCAGTCATGCATTTTTAGCTAATGTACTAGAATAACAATTCTCCTCATACCTTCATCTTAATGCATTTGTTTTACTAATATTACACTAAACCACAATCTCTTAGACACTTCTCCATGTGTGTGCCCCCCA
>JAQMCW010000012.1:5966206-5983141 GCA_030068335.1 Chrysichthys cranchii
GGTGTTTTTCCTTGGATTTCGATTATTTCACCCCCACCCCCCCCCCCCACCCCCCACCCCACATCATCGGACTATTCACGTCAACGGACAACCTCTCCCCCCAAGTAGTCCGTTAATGAGAGGATCGACTGTATAATGACAATAATGCAAAAAGTACACTTTTGAGAAAAGTGTCAAACAAGTCATGAAAGCACTACTTCATTCTCCACAGGAAACAACAACAGGGCAAAGGGATTTTGCCACCCATCGTCTCTAGGCAGTTTCATCTGGTGCACAAGAGGATCAAGTGAGGGATTGATGTGCAGAGAGAAAATTTCAATTTTCATATTCATATTGTGTCTCACTTTGCATCAAGAATCACTCAATCCCACTATCTGAAGCTCAAATATCATATGTGCACACCTGCAGGCAAAACTGCATAAAAAAGACCTCTATTCCCTTCATCCTTCCAAAGGCTTTGTCAGTCTCCCTCTCTCTCTCTCATACACAAACATGTTTAGTGTGACAACTTAATCAGATACATTCACTCTGCACTAACACTGCGAAAGCTCCTTGCCACGAGAGGTGGAAAAATGAACCTCTGTTAGTGACGGCATGCTTGTTTGCACGCTTGGGGAAAAGAGAAACACCTGCGTCCTCGCAGCGTCTAAAATATTCATTTCATTCTCTTTGTTTATCTCGCTGTCTTCCCTCCAGGAACATCCAGACTGTGTTCAAACATTTTAATTCCATGATTAAATTGCAATTCTCTGCATTCATACTGGAGCTGAAGAGATGCGTGTTAAGGCTTTGAGTCTTATGAGCTCAGACTTTCATCTGCTGTTCAGATATCCACTTTTTCCAAATCACAGTTTCCAAATAGGCGCATATCCCACGAACGGGTAGCATTCAAACACCCGACCAGACGAAAGTATAAAATGTGTTATAGTAAGTGTACTGGCTTAACCATGATATGATTACTTATTAGCTGTGAATGAAGGTGTGCAGTAAGTATAAGCTGCAGTTAAATCAAAGGTTAAATAGCGTCTGGTCCCATATACCACCAATAGGAAGACGCAGCAGTTGAACTTCAGTTAGTTGGGTCCAAAGATTCTAAAGCACTACGTGCTAAGATAGCTTACTGGCCGGAAAATACGTTGATAATCAGGAAGTACGGAAGTTCGACACTATGGGAGCCATTTTAGTAAGCTGCCCTTTCATCACAGAGGCCGGATACCGTGGGAAACACGTGACATTTTTCTGAAATCGTCTTGTTGTTTCTTGTTTTGATGGATTAGCCTTGTTTGTATTATGATAAATGACGGCATCCTGTGTTAAGACAACATCAATAGATTATTTGAGCGGATTGTTTGATTTTTTCCTCAATAATTGGAGATTACAGACATCGGTTTGTTATCTAAGATAGCATTGACAACAATTAACCTCCTCATGAGCGCTTGAATAACTTTGGACAGTTTAGCGTATGTTTTCCAAAAGGTGGCGCTAGCTGTTTGCTGAAACAGATAAGGAACGTTACGGTGGGCTTACCAAAATGGCGTCCACGGTGGTACATCTGCTTATGACGTGGGTAATATATCTTGCTCCGCTCTAAAATCTTTGGTTGAGTCTAAGTTAATTAGTTTCGTTGAGTCTAACTGTGTCCTAAATCACAGACAAATAAGGAGCCTTGTGATTAGTAGTATGAAAATTGATCCTGGATCAAAAGATTCATCATGTTTTTCACAATCTGTACCCAATAAGTAATACGGTTTAATATAAGCAGGAATCATCATTTATTATTTTATGTAGTACGATTGCAGTTATTCAATAGTTATTGGTTTTGGCCCAATAAGAGCAAAAATCTGATTTGCAAAAGATATCTGATATTGGATCATCAGATCATGTAACAAAAGGCAAAGATTGTTATTGGATTTAGAAAAGAAATTCAGAGTTCTTTGAAACAAAAAGTTTTAGTCTTGGGATTTTTGGTGGGAAAAGAAAAAGTGGCATCATGCCATCTCTAACGGCTAGTGATCTTGTTGTTTAGTGTTGCATATTTGATATTTAGTTGTTGTGTAGACAAGTCATGTCTGTCAATTTAACCACAGTTCAGCATAGGGAAATGAACTATTCATGTATTTCACCCAACACTGCCTTACACTTGCAATCCAATTCTTTTTTTTTAATCCAGTTCATTCATTCATTCATCTTCAGTAACGTTTACCCTGGTGAGGACTGCAGGGGATCCAGAAGGACCTTATATCTCGAATACACCCTGTATAGACTGCCCGTCACTCACAGGGCATGTTAGTATGTTTTTGGCAGTAAGAGGAAACCAGACTCTGGAGCTGTGAGGCAACAACACTGTGCACTGCATCACCATGTCCCCCAACTGATTTCAACATTGCATTTTATTTTTTCTGCAATCTTTCTTATCTTTTTGACAGATTTCCAAGCATGCATTGCACATAACTGGGACAGGAACAAGTTTCAAGTAATAACTTTGGAGTGCAACTATTTCCATTTTTAGTAGTCTATAAATTTTCATTTTATTTTATTCAATTTAAGCACGTACAAAGCTACAGTCAAATCTTAGTTTTAACAGCCTGCAGAAACTTAGTCACAAATAATTTCATGTCTGCCTTCTTGATTAGCATGACTGTTTATTGCCTTCGC
Source organism: Chrysichthys cranchii (assembly GCA_030068335.1). Taxonomy (NCBI): domain Eukaryota; kingdom Metazoa; phylum Chordata; class Actinopteri; order Siluriformes; family Claroteidae; genus Chrysichthys; species Chrysichthys cranchii. The sequence goes on from JAQMCW010000012.1 coordinate 5,968,862, forward strand.
CTGTTCAGGGTCGTGGGGGGAAGCTGGCGCCAATCCCAGCTGACATCGGGTGAGAGGCGGGATACGCCCTGGGCAGGTCACCAATCCACCGCAGGGCGACACACAGAGACAGATAACCACTCATGCTCACATTCACACCTACGGCCAATTTAGAGTTGCCAATTAGCCTAATCCCCTCTGTGTATGTCTGTGGACTGTGGGAGGAAACCCACGCAAACACGGGGAGAATATGCAAACTCCACACAGAAAGGCACCCGTGCCGAGCCCAGGGCTTGAACCCAGTACCTTCTTGCTGTGAGGTGACAGTGCTAACCACTCAGCCACCGTGCTGCCCCCTCGTCTAAAATCTACTAGTGTCTAACACCCAACAGTCACTGACGATTTCTCAGAAACTTTCTGATCTGTTATACAGCAGCTTCCTACACTGATGAGTGGAAGCTCAGCGGTAGTGATCCTGAGTTAGTAACCACTAGAGTTCATATCCTAACACTGCCGTAAATCCAATGAATAGCCCTTCAGCAACATGACTGTTCTCATTATTTCAGCAATGTTCATCTATTCCATTGTTTGCTTGGTATGTGTCTTATCTGTAAGCTGCTTTGTCTAAAAGCATTTGTGAAATTATTTGGCATAAATGGCTTGGTAAAAAAAAAAAAAATCATGAATTGCTCTTTACCTTGTAAAATGATTATTTTCTTAAGTACCATAGAGCTAAAGGCCCTCCAGAAGTATCGGCCAATACAAATTGTATGAGATTAATATAGCACATAAAATCTGAACATTCAGATGCTTCTATTTGTGGAGTATATATATATATATATAAGCTTTCTCCTGTACCTTTATTTATTTTTTTCTATTGATTTCTTCACAGTGGGCTTTTAGTGTCATGGTCTTTCAGAGTCATGTAATCTCATGCTACCGTCAGTCAACTGCTGAGTTGCACATAGAAAGAAGAAGAAGAAGAAGAAGAAGAAGAAGAAGAAGAAGAACAGAGAGAGAGAGAGAGAGAAAGAGAGAGAGAGAGAGAGAGAGAGAGAGAGAGAGAGAGAGAGAGAGAGAGAGAGAGAGAGAGAGAGAGAGAGAGAGAGCATGACCTCTTCAGACCTCTCTCTTGATGCCTGTTTTTATTAGAAATTTGAAATGCTCCCAGAATCCAGTTATAGAAGAGAGCGAGGAAGAGGAGTGAGGTGCTGAGGGAGAAGAGAGAGAATGTGTGACCTTGTGTCATTTTTCCTTCCTCTTCTGGTCATCTTCCTGCGCTCCCCTATTACTCACTGTCTGTGTCTGACCCATATGACCTTTTGTTTACACTCCCTCCATACTCACTCATCTTTTATTTCACTATCTATCACCTGTTTTCCTGCTTTCTTTCACTCTAATCTCCCTAAGGATTAGCCAGTAGTCTAGAAACTTAATTTAGTTGGCCATTTCAAACTCATTTTAGCCCAAACGTCTCTCTCTTAACTAATCTTGACCATCAAAAAATGTCCTAATATGTTACATTATGACCCATGTGCTACATGCCAACCTTACACAAATAAATACATACATAAATACATACATACGTACATACATACATACATACATACATACATAAACAGTTTTCACATTGGTGTGAACAGCTGTTTTGAGAGTGAAGAATGTCACATAGAAGCTATCAGTGTGCACATAAAAATTGGGAATGAGAAACAAGAGGGTTAGTAGGAAGTGGATTATCTACTTGTTTAAGCTGATTAGCATACTGCAGATGATACAGGAACTGAATTTCGATCATAGTTGACTCATTTTGATTAAAAGCATGCGGTTAAAATCACAACTGAGATATAATAGGCATTAAAACCATTTTAATGGTTTCACAAAACAGAAGCATAACAATAACACTGATGGTGGTATGAATAATAATTTAAAATGTGATTTAAAACAAATAGAAGTGATTTTATATTTGAAAAGAGATTTGCTGTCTATTTGGCAGCTCTCGGTCTCTTCTCCTCCCTTCACTTTCTCTCCATTTAAGTCTTCTCTGTGCTTATCTCCTTGCTTGTCACTTTATCTCCTTATTTGCCCCTTATCTTTGCTCCGTCTCAGTCTGTGTCTCTGCAGGTTTCATTCTAATCTGTAAGCCGTGTGATGGGTGAATAGGATTTAAGTGGTGATAAAACTGTACTCTTTTGCTCTACAAGCACGCAGGCGGCATCATTTCATGCTATCTCTGTTCTTAGGTTCTTTAGGGCTCTCCTAAGAGCAGCAGAACCTTTACCAGGAAGAAAAGGGATTACAGTAGAATGGCACACTCGCTCTCTCTGTCTCGGTCTCTTGTTCTCTTTTATTAACTCACTGCATGGTTATCTTCTTCAGCACAAACCGCGCCATCTCTCCGCTCTCTAAATTCTCCCTGTAATCACTCATTTTGACCTATTTATCTCTCTTCTCTCCGTTTTATCTGAATTCATACTCAGAGTTCAAGCTTCAATCCAGCCAGACCATCAAAGAAAATCAACTTGAAGTATTATCCATTGACTTTAAAGTATGTGTTCCCTCACCAGCCCACCCACTTTGTGTGTGTGTGCATGTGTGTATGTGTGCGTGTGTGTGTGTGTGTGTGTGTGTGTGTGCGTGTGCGTGTAGAGCAAGAGAAATATTGAGCAGCTACATACACATCAGCATTAAAAAAAATTAACAAGGCCCTCAGTTTCAAATCGATAATCCTATCGCAACCCCCCACTTTCTATTCAGCACTAAGCAAACGTTAAACAATATAATCAGAAAAATAAATTTAAAAATGTCCAGTATATGTCGCGTTCACCTCAATGATTTGCTATATAAATAATATTAATGGAAGCCATTTTTTTTTTCTTATGGAAAAACAAGACCACATTCCCATGCTTGCTTACCCTCCTGGCACTTGCGTGTCAGATTCACAAAAATCTTAATGCTCCAAGTGGGAAATGATGCGTATACAGTATAACCCCTAAGACAAGAAATAGACTTTTTTCGACAGAAAGTTCAACAGGAGGATCGTGATGAAATTCAGTACTGTGCTGACTTTAACTGAGCTTTCCAACATACGCTGATATTTACATGCAAACAAAATAAAGAAGTCCACAAATGGACTTCGCAATGCATATGACCAATAGAACGTAAACCTCCACATGAATATTTATAGTGGTTAACTAGCAGGAATACATGAAGCTGAATCGTCATTCTCGACATTTTCACTCACTTTATTTACATTCAAATATGCATCAATTAATGGAGGTGTTTATTATATTGTGAGCAATATGTTAACAGATTGTGGTTGTTACTTATTAGTAGAAATCTGTACACAATTTAAAAACTATTCCTTGTAATTTCCCTTTAAAGGGAAAAGGTTAGAAGATCAGCTATACACGTTCAGAGTGCTTACTCATCATGTCAGCTTGTTTTAAGTGCTATTAGAATATCGGACTTTGAAACTTCCTAAATTGCAGATCCTGTCCTGTGTTAAAAACTTAGAACGTTTCAGAGGACAGTTCCTATGTCAATGATCCTCTCTTAAGTTAAGATAGAAAATGCGTATTACACAAGCTTCCTAACTTCCCAAAATCTTAAATAAACCCTCTTAACTTAGGAGAACCCTTAAGATGTCCTAACTGTCACTATTCCTCCACACAATGTTAGCTAAGTTGTTTAACCCATATGGTTTAATCCAAGAGCTTACTGCTTTCATTCATCCATCCAATGAAATGTCAACAGGCCAAACTGAGAGGCGTAGGGCATACCCTAACTAACTTTAGGAATCCTATCTTAATCTTACTTCATACTATCTTATCTCTGGTCAGGAAATCCTAAACACCAAATCCAACATCGGATATCAACTTTTATGTCTGTTACCTAGCAACCGGCGATATATTTCTCATCTCATATTGACAAGTTCTTTCACAACGTATTACAATTTTCTCATTGATAAAAAAAATAAAAAAAATGGAACAAAGACAATGATGGGCATTTAACTTTAAGACAGATGAGCTGGACGTTTGGGTATCATCTGTAGAGAAATCCAAAGATGCTCTTTTTGGAAATTCATGACAATGCTAACTGCTATGTCGGCCACTCTACTCCACTCCATCCAAAATCTCACTTTGAAAGCTGGATTGTGTCATTAAACTCCAGCACACAGTTAGGATTTGCTTCTATAATACTAAGTTGGGAAACATCCTATGTTGTACTATTCCTAGCTTAACATAATTTAGGGAGCTTCTGTAATATGGCTAGTGGACTTGATTGATACTTTTGACTGATGTTGTTGAGAATTCGTTAATAAGCTGGTTCATGCTAATAAAGGAATTAAAAAGTAGTTCCAGATGTTCTGAACCTATAGGGATGAAACTAATAATTTAGTAACTGGGATCAGCGATAAATGCCATTAAAATAAAATTATAAGAGAATTTATGTATGTATGTATGTATGTATGCATGTATGTATGTGTGTATGTATTCATTCATTCATTCATTCATTCATTTATTTATTTATTTATAAGCCTAATAAGCATTACATTTTCATAACTAATTATTTTGATCAACCATTATGCCAATAAATCAGTCAGATTAGCTTGGAAATTGGAAACACAGGCTCTGGTCATATCTGTGGTTTGGTGGTTTGTGCTTGATTGGTAGGGTAAAGCACCTCATGAAGGTACAGCATGTGATTATTGTCTTGTTAATGAAGCATGAGATTGGCTCTTACCACGTCCTTACGGCTGAGCACCTCCAGGATGTTGTTGAGGAGCTCGATGCTGTTCCGCCGCTCATCCTGTGGCCCGTCCCCCACATCGGACAATGCTCCACTCAGCTCCTTCAGCATCATGGGTAACAGGATGTCACGACAATCTGGAAATGACATCATGGTGGAACATTTGAAATGAAAGCCCAACCATAACCATGTAGAGTGTGCATGCTTAAACTATCCACATAGCAATATATGGATGTCACTGAAAGATAAAGTACTACCTTCCTATACAGTGATCCTGCATTTTAGTGTCTTTCCTCCTGAATTTCTTTGTGTATGTGTCCGGGTGTGTGACTGATGAAGTGACCCTCACCCTCTCAGTGGAAACTTGAAGGTGCATTGTTAGTAATGAGCGTCTAACGAGCCAGAAGCTAAACGAGTTTTTAATGTGCTGACTGTGCCTGGTAAGAGGGCTGTGGAGGTGAGACAGATGCATACATCCTCAGGTAGTGTATGTGTCTGCCTTGTGCTTAGACAGAGATGGATACACAGGCTCTTTCTAGCAATATTCATCCTCGACCAGTGAATAACGTGAACTTATCAGGCTTCACAGTATATGGATTACGCATTCAGAAACAATATTGATGCATGTTGTTAACATCTTATACTCCCAGGAGCTGTTAATGGGTCCAGACTTCCACACTCTTATAACAGTATACACTTCCCATTAGTTTCAGGGTAGTTAATAAATAATTCTTAGTTATCACAGAATAAAATTCCTCAAAATAACTGAATAATAATAAGCTGGGACTTAAAGGGATTTCTATTCAAAAATTAGCAAAAAAATGTAATTATTTATAAGCAGCTTTGGGCCAGCACGGTGGTGTGGTGGTTATCACTGTTGCCTCACAGCAAGAAGATCCTGGGTTCGATCCCTGGGGGTTTCCTCTGGGTACTCCGGTTTCCTCCCACAGTCCAAAGACATGCACAGAGGGGATTAGGCTAATTGGCTACTCTAATTTGCCCGTAGGTGTGAATGTGAGTGTGAATGGTTGTCTGTCTCTGTGTTGGCCCTGTGCTGGATTGGTGACCTGCCCAGGGTGTACCCTGCATCTCACCCAAAATCAACTGGGATTGGCTCCAGCTTCTCCCCGCGACCCTGAACAGGATTAAGCGGTAGAAGCTAAGTGCGTGAGTGAGTGATAAGCAGCTTTGCTATACTCCAGCTGTAGATTCAGATCTCTAATGAGCAAGCCAGTGGTGAGAGGCACAAAACACCGAGAAGAACCAAACTGTAAAGGGAACTCATTCTCTTACTCGTGACAGCTGATACTTGGATTCATAATTTTTTAATTTAAATTTTTAATTAAAATTTATAATTATTCATAATTTTTTACAGGTGTAGAAGAGTAAAGTAAAGCAGTAATGTTTGTGTTGAAAAAATGCTCAGAATGTTCAGTACAGAATTGTGAACAAGAGCCCTGCGATGTGCACAAGACTGTCTTTATGATTATAGCAGTAGTTCTTAGGTACAAATTTACAGTATCCAGGTAAGATTAGCCGCTGAAGCATGAGTGAGACTTGATCATAAACTGTTTTAGGGAAGTGCAGATCTTAACTCTTAAGATCTTGTCTACGTGGGACCAAGGTGAGTGCAGAGAAAGTGCAGAAAGCTCTTAGCAGAAATAGAGCACCAGGAATGACAGTGCAAGCTGAACACTTACGTGGGTTAATTATTACTTACACAAATGTTTTAAAATGGAAAGTGCTACATGATGTATGACTCCAGATTAGAGATATAAAAGACTGATATTACTAACCTATTCATTAATCAGAAATCAGCAGACATAATCACATAGTAATGTTCTATTCTGCTGTTGCCAAATAAATGATGTCTGGCACTACGGAAACTAACTTGTCTCTTCATGCACCAGAGGACAAAAGACAAGGGCGAAGTGTAGGTAAAGGACAGAACCGAGCAGACTCACTGGTGCAAGTCAAGAGTTGGGCTGGGTCTGAAACATGCTAAAATATTGCACCAGGACAGAGAACTTGCACTTTCTGGATTATTGATAGCATGACAAGCTGTGGTTTTTGGCTTAGGCGTCAAGACAACGAAAAAAAGAGAGGTGAGGGAAATTAATCTGTTTCACAGATAGCCACAAAAGTAAGCATGCCCTTCATTAATAAATAAATCAATAATGCAAACCTGTAAACTTACACACTGATGTGGTATAAGAGGAATGAAACACTTTTGCTGCCATAGGAAAATGATCAACATCAGGACAGAAACTGTAGCTCAGTTTCATGGCAAATTTCGTGATTTTCCGATAACAGTGCATCCTTCAAGTTTTATTCCTTTACTTAGAGAACCTCTCATGTACAAATAGTCTGGATTAGTACACAGTATATAAATCCACCTAGTATTAGGCTGCGGAATTGAGTCTTTAGACACAGCTTTAGCTTAAAGCCGTTTGATGATTTCCTTACATGCTCCGTGAACCTCCGATTGCTTTGTACAAGGACCTCGGTAGTTTTATCTATATAAAAGATGCTTAATTACACACTAGTGTTTTCCTGATCTGTTTGTGTCTGCTTAGAAATCACTTGTTTCATGCTCTGGAACAGCATCTTGGCAGCTGTATGTAGACAAAATGGTAGTGCCGTTCACTCAGCGGTGGTGGGGGGCCTTAATACGTGGGCATGTAAACCTGAGAATGAAATACACACCTCATATAAAACACAATTACGCAAATGGCACCTAACAATGGCGCTCGTGATTTCAAACATTATTTTTAATTTCAAGAGCTCAGAGTAATTCCCACATCAAAAGCCAGAGTGCTGAGCAACAAACATTAAATGTTTCATTCAAAGGATTTTACCAAAGGGTTAGTGGGAATAAGTCATCTGAACCTGCGTTTATTATTTCATTAGGAAGTATTTCAGTTAATAAACCATTTAAGCCCCACTGAGGTTTAATAGCTGTCATAGTGCAGTGCTTCTGGATTAAAGTCCCACCGAGTAAATCAGTGAGCAAGAAGTGAGAGACAGACAGCAACAATTTGAAACAAGACACCAAAATTATAATGCAGCATGCTACTCTACCATAATTCCTTTCTTCTCCCTGTGACCTTTATCATCCACGGTTGGCTAGTGAGACATCGCTGCGGTTTTTCAAGACCATTGTTGGTTAAGTAAAATAAGCCTGAACCCAAGCGCCACTATACAACCTACAGGGCCACCCGGGGTTAATTACTTTGCTCAAGGGCACAAAGGTAGAGATCAGGGAGCGACATCAGAAACCGGTGTCCTCGTCTCTTAGCAAGGCTTTCTGCCTCTGGTATAGAGCCTTGGCACCACATCTGTTCACTGCAGCAGCAGCTGTTCATTTCCCATACATGGCAATGTGATTACTTTTTGTTGTCTGCAGTGAGTCATTGTTTCTACTAGCCAGGAAAATGCCAGGACTGGAGCTGATGGTTATACTTATAACAGTTGGCATTCAACAAGACTCCGGCCACTGCCGACGTGCCAGAAAGCGTGTGCGAGAAATTTAATGGAACTTTAAAGGACCATAAACTAATAAAAGTAATAAAACCCGCGTAGACGGATGCAGAAAGAGGCAGCCGCAGAGAGCAAGAGAAATCTGCTAACAGCATTTTCTAAGCGCAATAGTTCATATTTTATCGTACCAACACTATTATAAATAATGTCAAAATATATGGAGACCAGAATGTGGATAAAGTGAATGCCTGACAGACACCTTGCTTGTATTTATATATCCATCCTCTCTGCGTTGTTATAGACAATCCCCCAGGTTGCATAATGAAGAGTGTTCAGAAAGTAGGGGGGGGAAACTGTTTTAATCAAGCACAACACAATGCTCAAGCGTGGGTTTTTATGTTCTTGTAACACAGCTGGTGTGGACTGAAGGGAAACTGTTTCAGAAATACTGTAGGTCTCGTGTGAATTGTCTTTCAGGGCTGCAATAATACACAATGACCCTTCAAGGTTTATGTGGATGCAGTGGCAGTGAGGTGGACAAGAGGAAAAGGGGGATGGAGTGGAGGGGGGGTGAGGGTGGGGTGGACTTGGAGGGATGGTTGGGTCACAATATGGCTGACACTCTTATACAAAGTGACCACAACCAACGAGAGAGAAAAGGGTGTGTGTGTGTGGTGCCACTAACATCCTTATTTTAAGTGAAAGCAAGGTTCAAGATGATGTCAAGAGACAAAGAGAGAAAAAAGAGATAGACAAAGGGAGTGATAATGTTTGACACCTTATTTGAGGTGACCGCAAGGTTCACCACTGGGTCCATATATTGAGGGCAGCACTTTTCTCCCGTCACAGCAAAAAACATGCCAGTAAAAATTAGCCGCCAAGCACTTTTTCAAGGCCACACACATATCACAGCATCATGACCTGCATTCTGACTGCCCTAAGCTAAACCAAGTGTGCGCATGTGTTTATTTGGATGCATGTGAGTGTGTGCGCGCATGCACAAACATGTCCAGAACTCAGTCACTATCGCCGTGTGTTCGCTGTGCAAAGCAGTGATGTAGTATTTCTGAGACGCTGAAGTATTTATTTCAAACCTCTTCATAAAGAAAGGCTTTGTCAATTCCAAAGGTCTAATCTGCAACGTCGGCACCCGTGACCTCGACCACTGGTATAAAAAGACTGACAGCGTGTCTTTGGGCAGATGAGAGGGGCCATGTGTTACTGTGGCAATCATAATTCAGCTCGTTCCCTTCTCTGAAGAAATTGCTCACTCATTTTTCATCCTCAGATTCATCTCGGAGAGCTAACGATAAAGTGTACTACTCTGTAATGAAATGCCGTTTCAATTACTTAGGCAGCCTAAATAAGATCCGCATGTCACTTCAGAGAAACAGGGCTAAGAGAGAAAAGTCTCTATGCATGCATTAAAGTTTATTCTTAAAACAAACCCAAAAGTTTGTAACGCCCATATCAGCTCCAGCAAAACTGTAAAATTATAGTACATAGAAATCACTGTACGAAAAGACACGTACAAATGACATCTCCTATTTGCATCCAAATGCTTTTAATAACGTACAATCACAGACTACAAAGACAGCTGGTGCCATGGTGAGCATAAAAACCCTGAAAAAGGCAGGGTGTGTTTAATGCTCTTTAGCCCAGCAGGATGAACATGGTTGAGACCAGCCTTTGGCAAGAGTAACCATAACAACGGCCACATTAGGGCCGTGGATAGAAACTTTAATTCACTTTCGGCGCATACAAATTAGTCAGATGAGAGTCATCTTGACCTGTGTGAGTATGCTAGCGGGTGTGTATTCAAGTCCATTCATCATTTTAATGTGAAAGGAAGGGATAGTGTTAGTCCTTGTTTGTCTGTTGTGTTCTCTGTATGTGCATGTGCGTTTGTATGTGTGATGAATTGCTGAGACTATGTAACCCCAGTTTAATTATAGTGTTTCTCGTTTTCATCGGCCACACCCATCTCAGGGTGACAGACAGCTTCCAAATCGCTCTAAAACACTCACAGTTTCCATATCCAGACCAAAGCATCAAAGATGGGAGAGGTGAAAATGCCAACAGCCAATCTGATTCCCTTATATTGACCGATTTTTTTTTCATGCAAATATGAGAAGCAAATATCACATCACCATGAATCAGAAGGTTGTGGGTTCAAATCACAGCACTGCCAAACTGACACAGTTGGGGGTCCTCGAGCAAGAATATCAACCATGAGTTGCTGAGCTGTTCCCTGTAAGTCTCTGTGGATATAAGCTCTGAGCAAACGTAAACATAAATCACACTGGTTGTTAAATTCATATCCATTTTCCAAACTGTAGATGGTTTCAAATCAGATTTCTGGGACTGTGGCTTAGTTGGGGTTTTTTTTTTCAGGTATGGTGCTTCCCAATGTCACCAAACTCATTGAAGATAGCAGCAAGCTTTCATCTGGTCATATTACTCAGCAGGCACAGATATAACTATCAATGTGGATATAATGGGAAATAGCACTAATGTCTGAACATGAACAAATTTGAACAAAGAAATATATCCTGAATATATATGTCTGAACAAAGCTAGTGAATCTGACATTTCCAATTCTGATTTGAATCACTTAACTACGTGCTACAACCCTGTCAGACTGGAGGTCATGTAACTTTTAGGTAACTACTTTTCTAGGATAATTAGCTGAGTTTTGAGACCAGTGATCATGTTATTCTGGTCTTAAACAATCATCTTCCCAGGTTATCCTGTGGTGTGAGATGTATTAAATCCAATCTTAACTCATCTGATCTACTCATCTGATGGCCACGTGAAATTCCCAAGCATAGACTCATCAGGACTGATTTGATAGTTTGCCTCGTACCTGACGACTGCTTCTGTAACCATAAAAACTGCCCTGCTCTCTCTGAAGAGGATAAGGTCACTTTTGAGTCTTGTCCTTGTTTTTCTCATGTCACCTCAGGGAGCTTGTTTTGTCACGGTCAACATTGGCTTGCCTGTTAGGGATATAAACGGTCTTTGTAACAAGGTCAATGTCTATGACGATTTGTTATCAATATAAGTGAATTGAATCGATTAACATTAAATCAATTCAAATTGAATCAAATCGAATCGAAGTGGATTGAACTGAACCGAACTGATGAAAAAAAAAATGTTGAAAAAAATATCATCACGCATTCATCTTTGGAGAGTGGCCCAGTCAGCGTACAGCACAACAGCAAACACAGCTCAAATTTCACCAGCTCAGCCTTAGAATTATTAGTTTACAAATAGCATCCACTGAACACGTCACTGAAAATGACTTTTGTTTAATGCAAGTCACAGCCAAATTTCCAGCTCAAGTACCAGACAAAAGACCTGAAACTAGCCCAAAAGGTTTGGCCACGCAAAAGCTTTAGAGATGCATTTTTTTTTCTTCTTCTAAAACAGATTCACCATGGTGGGCTTGGATTGTGTCTGCAATACATATTTATCATCTTTTTTCATTGTCTGGCAAGGCCATCTTTCCATTCCGTTATCACCATTCCCCTCTCTGAATCTTTGCAAAATATCTTAAATCAGAATCATGGTTCTGTACATGATAGATACACTGTCCGCACTTACGTTTTCAGTATGTTTGGTATAGTATCTGACTGTGTTAACTGATGACCAGCAAAAACCACAGACTTGCTTTTCCCACCCACAGCCTTGGTCCAACCAGCTTAATTTGGCCGAAAACAAAGTAATACTGGTGACCCAGTTTATCAGTTGCTAGACGCACCTCTTTTGTTTGTTTATTTCTGCATGAGCATGCCATTGTTGTACTGATCTTGTAGATCAGTTCTGGAGCACGAGCTGTTCGCGTTGTTACTGTAACTTCAAGAACAGCAGATCATTTCCAAATGGAAAATATAATGTATTCCATCAACTCTCACCAAGGTTTCTGCATGTGTTCAATAAAATCTGTGACCAGATCCAAATGTCACCCTCATCAAACAGAACTGACTCCCTCCCTCTCTGGTAATGCAAAATAAAAAAAAAAAGAGAAAATCTTTCACAGCTCAGTGACATAACTTCATAATTGCTGTTTAATGCTTTAATGATCTCAGTCTGTCAGATATTAGCATGTGACAGTAGAATAATCAATAAAGTTAATTGCCCCATATTATATTCATGAATCTAATTTCATTTCAAGTGGAAATTAAATAAGTACCTGTCAAATGCATCTGTGTGAGATAATGACATGCAGCAGTGTACATGCATCCATAATCCCACAGTCATATTGGATATATTTATAACTGACACTTTTAATGATTGAACATGAATTTGTGGTGTTTATAAATGTGCGATGCCAACAAGAGGCCATATTAAATACAGACGAGGAAACTTCTAAAAGAAACTTTGAGACATTTTAAAATAATCAACATTTTAAAAGAATCATACCCCGTGATTCAAAGCCTAGGACGGTAACATCTGAGATCTGGCAGGTGATGGAAATCCCTTCTGCTTGCAATTCACATCCATTCAAACTCACCTGTCAAATCACTCATTCCCATCACCCCCCTCTCAACACCCCTTCCATCTGACACGTTAGGGATTAAGCATGTATTGGTTGATGCTGATAGGCTGACCAGGCTATTACTGGGTATAAATGTCTTGCTCCCATCTCGCTCCTCTCTGACGACACGCTGCAAAATGAAGCCTTGCCTCGGCCTAATACGCCGGACAATTTCCAATTAAAATGCCTGTCAGTGTGGCTCGCAAGGGAGGCGGTAAGTCAAAAATAAATAAACAAGCGCATGAATAAATAAATGAGCAAATGGGTAGGAGCACAGGGAGCTACAAGCCAGGGTTTGGAATGCTGTGATGGCCTTGGGCCAATCACCATGAGCCAAAGAGCACATTTTAGTTTGACTATTTATATTAGAGTCCCGTATGGTGCGTGCAGGTGGTGATATGGCATATGGGACTGCGTCATTCGCTGTGAGATGCATGAATCGAAAACAGTCTGGAACCCAGGAGGTGAGTGGTTTTTGAAAAGACGAAGAATAGTGTTTTGATAACATGATCTTTGTGATATAAACCCCATGTAAAAATGTGCCAAATGTGTTATTATCCTGATTAGCCTCCAGCATTAGGAAATGACAGTGGAATCACCAGTCATCTTTTGATTTCCACTTAGTGGAACGGTTTCATAGAGCCAACATTTGGCATTCTGGAACTTCTCAAATGCCATGATAATGTACACTATAGGGCCAAAAGTTTGTGGACACCTCACTGTCACACCTCTATGCGCCTGTTGAACGCCCCATCCCAGATTCAGTCCTCCCCCTTGCCTATTGTAATAACCTTCAATCTTCTGGTAAGGCTTTCCACTAGATTTTGGAGCGTGTCTCTGGGGATTTGGGATCATTCATCCACAAGATCATTAATGAGGTCAGGCACTGATGTCGAATTAGGAGGTCTGGGGTGCAGTCAGTCTTCCACTTGACACTTGACTTGGCAACTGACACACCAACCTTAACAAACCATGTCTTTATGGACCTTTTTTTGTTTTTTGTCCACAGGGGCAAGCTGGAACAGTATTGGGCCTCTTAGATCCAGTAAAGAAAAAAAATGTAATGCTGCAGCATACAAAGACATTTTAAACAACTGTGTGCTTCAAACTTTGTGGCAGCAGTTTAGAGAAGACCTGCCTATGGATATGATGTTCAGATGTCACGAACCTTTAGCCATATAGTGTATGTCACTGACTACACATGTTTAACATGTAACCTCAGCAGCCTGCTATAGTAACAAAAGCTTCAGTCTGCTCTTTGTACAGATTCAGATTGCTTTCTTTTGAACAAGTGCTGCACGATGAACAGAAAACTCGTATACTTGTTAAAAAATATAACTTGTGCTCCAAGTACATGTCACACTTAGTGTACTTCTCTACCAAGTACGCATGAACTTATAGCAAAAATGCTTGTATAAAATTGGTATATGTGACCCGTGCTGGCAAAATGAGTCTGAATGAGGAAATTTTCAAAAGTGAGTTATTGTTACTTCCACATTGTCCATCTAAAGACCTTCAAAATGAGGCATGGT